>JARHVA010003679.1:1175000-1432500 GCA_037957365.1 Torreya grandis | reverse complement strand
TTTGAGTGCTAAGAGTGATACTTGAGACTACCTATCCCTATATTTGAGTGAATATATCTCATTATCACACTTATCCAGCTTTTGTGTAGGCCACATCCATTCCTAATCATCCCTAAAGCAGTCTCAAACCCTCATTTATTGATCTTATCCCTTTGTCTCTAGTGCTCTACTACTTAGACACTAGGTCATAATAAGGACACTAACACCATATGGTGCTAGTGTCCTAATAATGGTGCTCATTTCATTTCCCTCTATTTATCACAAACATCTATCATTTTAAAACTAAAACCTCTTAGGGTCATCTTATACCTTATTTTGTACTCACAAAAGCATTGGAATGGTATATACACATGAATTTTATCCCTCTAACCATTGGATAAAAATCAGATGCAAAATAAACATTCAAAATTAGAACAAGTTTTGCACAATTAATATTATCAATCCCTATTATGTCCTACATCTACATACTACCATCTAAAGTAATCCTAAATTCATATTACCTAGATTTTTAGTCTCAAGAACATTCAAAGAACTCAAGGACACTATCATACTAGATTCACTTGCACCAACACTTAGGCGGGTCGAACTACATCAGGATTGATCCCTCCTAGGAGTATTAATATGTAGGCAACTTTCAACATAGTGGGGTGTTGATGATGTCTAGCCTACCCCACCAACAATCACACTTTTAAGCTTGTATCAACTAGATGCCCTATCAATATGGAGTATTAGGGTTTTTATCATAAATTCAAACAAAATAAGCAATATAAAAAGTGTCATGACATGTGCACATAATAATAAACCTCATATATCTACACACAAGTGACCCAAAAGCTAAAGACTTTGTATAGAAGACACTCCTATCAATATAGGGACACTACTACCATAATTGTAATAATGGAACTACCTTCCAATAATGGTGCTACTATCCATGAGGGATTATGACCTAGGATCCTATTTTCAACACGTAGACTATATTCTAACTTAGTTTCCATCCTTCAGATCATCCATCTCAGTTATTTTCTAGCTACCTTATTACTTGCACTATTTACTTATATTTTAAGAAATGCCAAAGTTAGTCAATTATGTAATAAATTAATGGTTATATTTATAGCATATTATGACCCTAATTTATCATACTCATCTCTTTAAAAAACATAGGATTTACATACACTAATTCCTAAAAGGTTAACACATTTGGTGAACCCAAATTATTTTAAATATTGTAAAAACCTTAATCCTAGATAACCCTAAGGTTTACATTTATAGCATTCATATTGTAGATCCATATATTTTCTAATTTTATTTGATACAATCATGATAATAATGATATAAGAAGTGTATCAATTTTTGTTTGTAAGTTTAATACTTTAATTTTCATTCTTGGTCCCTTTAATTCATAATGAACTCAGAAAATATGTAAACACATGTATACATGATGCTTTATATCAATTAAAATGATTGTCATGTTTTATTATTTATTTAGCATGTTATACTTATCTTATGTCTAATTAATTTAAGACACACATAGAGAATACATTACATAAGATAAAAGTTTCACTACCTAAAATTAATAAGTCTCCTTTAGATGCATTTTTCTCTTTGTTTCACTTTGATGCCTTACCTATCATTCCTAGACACAAGGTAACAACAATGGTATTTCTTATCCCTTCTACTTATTAATCACACACATCCAACCACCATCCCACCTCTACTACCATATTTATGCTCCTATTAAATAGTGTGATCTAGGTTATAATGTCTACATGTGGTCCAAAAGCTTAGAAGGTTAGAAACACTGATCTTTATAGATTTATTAACTAAAGTAGTGTTTTTTCAACTACAATTACATTTTAGAGATAATACAACATTTTGAAACATATAAAGACAATTTACATGCTTCACTCTATGATACTTAGGGGCCTCAAACATCTGGGCCAATGTATGCTTCTTCTATAATTAATAATATGACATGGACTAAAGAACATATTTCATTCTAAATGGAAGACCTACCACCTTAACACAAAATAGATTTACACGTGCCTCTCTATATTGCATTATGAATTAACAAGGTAAGTGTAAAATGGGTTTTAATCGACAATTGATTAGGATTGAAAATTTTCAAAATCTCTTTTCTTCTACTTCTTAATATACATTTAGATACTTATAATATGAACATATGAGGGGTTTTTAATATTCCACCCAAAATTTTAGGTTAAATCACACTAAACCTTACATTGGGTAATAGAATGCTACCTATAACATGTCAAATTACGTTGAATGATCTTAATTATAATATCTTGCTTATATGACTATATATTCATGATATACATAAATTTTTATCCATTTTACATTCATGTTGAAAGTTTATCTATAGATACCATATCTATAATTGTCCTATAGATATATAATGATTCAGATATTATCAACATATAGAGCCTTTACACAATTATATTCCTCACATGGATTTTGATACATCACCACTCCAGTCTACTATTTAGAGCACACATCTCACTCCATAGATACTTTGAGATCACATAATAATAATCTAACTTCTCCTTTTTCATTTAGATACTTCCAAAAAATGGGTTACATAGGATAGGGCCTTGGCAAACATGAGCAATTAATCTTTAATCACATTGAAGTATATGATCAACAGGGTAGACAAAGAGTTGCATATAAATATAGAACATCCAATTCTAAGTATTTTCACCATAATTATCCACATATTATGTTTTTTCCACCTATTCCATAGGTATAAAATATAGTAAACCATGTTTATACACTCTCAATTGTTTATCCCAATTCTATTTATTATACTTCTCTAGATCTACCTACTTTAGATTAATTCAATAACAATGAGGCTTTCTTATAATTCATCAAGGAATAAAATGATCTCCCTTCCATAATAAGAAAAGGTTTCTTCATTTCATAAATTCCTATGCATACATTAGTGAGGGATTTGATGATTCAAAGGATATTTCACCTGACATAGATGATATTATCCCTACACCATATATTATGGATTAATATACGTTACTTAATGAGGAGATAGTCAAATTACATAATGACATAGATATTGATCATATATCATATTATTGGTTAGTATCTTAAATAAATAAGAATATATAGATATTCATCAGATTTTAAAATATTTTCTTGAAGTATTCGCCTAGGCATATTCAAATAGTCTTATCATTAATCCATCAATCATATTACACAAGATTAAACTCTATCCCAACATTGTTAGAGGTAAAATCATTGAGAGGAGTGGGGGGGGTTAATCAGTGATAAAATATAATCCAATTCAATTCCAAATTATTAAGCATTCATCATACATCAACTTGATAAAAAAATATAAACATGAAAACACATACATCCAAAGCATGCATCACATCAAAACATCATATATGTGGGAAACCCTCTTAGGGGATAAAACCCACTAAACCTTACAAGATGGACTATAGTCATATAAAACAAGATCCAACATTTATACTAACACCAATTGATCAATTAGCACCCATCCCTTACTTTAGTGAGACACCAATCCCATAAGGAGTTATTACCCCTCTCGAGCTAATCAGCCACAATAACCAGTCCTTTAGCAAACATTACCTTGAAATAAGGAACAAACCCCCTACGTAACCAAGTACCCACTCAGCTACCTAAATAAATCACCTTGAATACTTTTTGTTACTCTTCAACTAGTGATGATCACCTTTTTCTACACTCTTCACTTCCAATCTCTCTCAAGCTACCTCTACGATTAACTTGCTCAAACTACCTCTTCTTGGCTCATTAGGTCTAATGACCTATGTGTCATCCTACATAAAATTAATCAGATAAATATGTCTAATATTTTTATCACTTTGATGTTCCTAACTTACATACACCTTCTCTTTCAAATGTTCTCTCCTTAATTTGAATCCACACATGCACAACTAGCATAATTAGTCCAATTATGCCTTGTATTTATATCACTCTCTTCCTTTAACCCATCTTGGTCAACCAAGATGCTTTATATATTTGAAACACACTTAAAATAAATACATACACATGTTAAATGTGATAACCACACTCTTCATAGGTTGTTAATTACCTCTTTATCCCTAAACCACCATTAGGTCTTGGTGAGACCTAAAACAATTAGGCCTACTCACCCATACATTACAACTTCAACTTCTTGGGACAATTTTATCTTCTACCAAAGATCAAAACACATCAAACCTATCTATAATACACCCTTACTTACTCCCTCATGTTTTCATGCCACCTATAACACAAACTCAACACTTAAACCTACCAATTAGGTATCCATGCTCTTTAGGCCTTCAGACATGAAAAATACATTATCAAACTTCTAAAGAGACTACTCAAATATTTCACATAGGCATATGATTGTATCACATTATTGAACCCTTAGTAAACTTTTTAACACCTCTATGTGATTTAGATACTTCAACACAATCTCTAAGCACTTAAATCAACTCTCACAAAATGAACACTTAGAATAGTCACACACAGTCAAAATATAGTTATACTATTTTGAATCTCAATATCTAATAAAGGCAATATTATGACAATAAATGTCTTATAATAATCCTCAGAGACTTATTTAACATCTTGATGCTCATTTTATTTTTTAATTCTACTCATAAATCTTCCAACACACTTCTTCAAAGTAGTCACTCAATTTTCTAGTGCATTCAACAAACACAATCAAATTCTAAGCATATGTTCACATTGAATATCTATTAATCAAACCTATAAAATCCATAAAAAAAGTATTCATGGAGTATTAAAAACTCTCTAATATTTATATCATCTTAAAACATCAAAATACTATTAATAACAACTCAATTATCCTTCTTGGGTCACTTGCCGTATATGGTCAAACACACAGTCAACTTTGGAGTTCAATATATTTGACTGTACAAACATTCAAACTTTATATATAGACTATCTAGATGCATCTTGGATTCATTTACAAATTTTATTTTTACATCATCAATAAATTTATCTCGGATCAAAATATATATCTCAAAAACTAAGTAATAGTTTTCCCTCATTAATCTAAATATTCAAATTCCAATGGTCATTGTTCAGACACTAAACATTGAGCACCTTAAACTCATCTCATGATTCTTAGAAACTATGGAAAAACATGCACCATCAATATCCTCTTATTATCCTAGATTTTATCTTAAAATTCTCACTATTGATCTTAGATCAAAGATACCATGATTATGCCACTTGGTATCTCTGCATGCCTTCATCATATTTAACTCTTCAACTAGACCCACACCATTGATCTCTATTTGTACGAACACTTGTGAACCATTGATGTTATGTCAACTTAATGAGATAGTAAAACTTGTCTCCATTATGTTCAATCATAGACTCTTTGACATTTTTAATAAATCTAAACCATTGGATCAAGATTTGGATGATGAATCCTCACTATTAGATTAACTAACTAGTGAGATTAGACTTCAACATAGTTAAACTTGATGGTATCTGGCTCATCATAGTCTATAATAGAAACATTGAAGTTTTAGCACTTAAACTACAAAATATTTGAAGATTCCAAATTTTTATGGTACCTTCTTGGCAATATAGACAACATATCCATGAAATCCTTTGACCTTGATTGACTTTTTGATTACCAAAAATAAATGCACAAACTTACTAGTTCATTCATATCTGCATGATGTGCAATGATAGTCTAGATTCTATTAAGCTATAATATGCATGTTTCTCATTCCAAATGATCAAGTGACATACCATAACTTCAATAAGACATCTATGGATGGCTCACGACTTTTTCTTTATCTTTACAAACCTGTAAATGTGCCATATATTCTCTAAGCTATAAAATATAACTTCTTTATCATTAATGCACTAGAGTCTCATGATTTATTTGAAATCAATGACAACCTAACATAAATTACCATTATTAACAATCTTTCCCTTTATCATTGATGGAAAAACACCCTTATTATGACATATTACTCATTTAAACTTATTCATTCTGACCTTTCTCCCCCTTTGAAATTAATGACAAAAGGTCTCTTCCTCAACATGCTAATAATAATTACTCAAAAATATGTATATATTCAATTACTATTTAATATACTCATGATAATTATATACTTCTAGGTATATGAATAAATTACTTCCCCTTTGACATGAAATAATCTAAACTTAGACTTCTTTGGTCCTTAGACCTATGTACTTACAGAACTCACAATCTCTCTTTGCTTATGCATGAAGATTCAATACCTTGTCAAAACATATCACTTGGTTTGATCAATTCATCATATCAATTTTATTAAATTTTAATTTTTAATATACTTCTTCATATCTCCACCAAGATTGGAACATCTCACATATGTTCTCCTTCACATCAAGCACATCTCTTCAAGCCTAATAAACTATATGAGTTAGGTCCCCCCAACTCCATGGCATATAAATATTGTCATCTATATAACTCTTGACACCTTATTCATGATATCAAATATATGAGAACACATTATAATCATACTCCATATCAACCTTGTCTTTAGTCTTCTTATGCAAAAGGATATATTGATAACACACCATCCTTGATTAAACACTTGGAGATCTTCATTTTCTACTTGCAGACCTTCAAAACCAACATCTTCATACTTATGAACTTTTTGTCCTAAAACATTAATCAAATCTCAATAATAATCGACATGATTCCATGTGTTTTCAAGTGTCTCCTTGAAGCTTAGAGAGAGACACCCTTTTGACATAGTGAGACTAAAAGTCTTAAAACTCACAAGACTCCCATATATCAATACTCTCATTTGAATTTCAATATGGACTCATCCCTAGATTGACTTTGAATTGATCCTTGACTTCATTATTTGCTTTAGACTTATCAACTAATGCAAACAATATAAACTCTTGACCTTCCTTCATGTTTATCATGGTAAATAAACCATATTTGGTTTTAGTATAATCTCTCTTAATAGGCTAAATTTTACATAACCATTTATGACCTCTTCTTTACACACTAGGAGATCCATATACCTTATTTTTATTTAAGAACACATTTAACTTATTCTTTAAATACCTAAAAATATGACCATCTCTATGAAATCTAAAACAAACAAGATCATTCATACCTTCTACTTGATGAATATTATGAATCTCTATAAACATATCATCTTGTGTCTTGGGTTCATTATACTAAAGCTTACGTATCTTAGGTCTCCATACCTAGGTTAGTTTTTTCACATGAATTCTAGGTCAAAATCTATAAATATGTCCCATGTCATGATAATTGTAGAAAATAATATCTTTCATACCTTTTTCTTGAATATGGCAATGATTTCCTTTTGATGGATTACTTCTTCTTGCATAGTCCTTTTCCCTATGACCAACAAGATTAAAAACAAAAAAATGGCCCATAAAATATTTTACATACCTTGAAGCATTTAGATATCTAATTGGTTTCTTCATATTGCATTTTATGTGATTTGACTTGTTGTCTTTCATGCTACCATCCTCGTTGCCTTCTTCTAATCTCTTTTGTTGTTCTTAAATCTTTATTTTCCTAAAAATAAATTGCTCATGCTCATCCTTCAATGAATCTAACTTGGTATTTAGTTGAAACATCTCATCATCTTTATTTCTTATACTTGAACTTGTAATGTCTAACTAAACGTTAAGAACTTGGATAGTCTCCTTATCCCTCTTAGCTTCTTTATCCATGTCATCCTTCAATATACATGATTTTTATTCAATCATCTTTACATCTTAAAGATTGGACTTCAAATTATCATGATCACCTTGATTTGAACTCAAATTTTCATTTGTCTCTTCTAACTAGGTTTTGGGATGTTTGCATTCTTCCTCTTTTGAGCTCAGATTAGTCTTTATAACCCTTAAATGATCCTCAAGATCCTACATGATCACTTTGTCTTCTTTGAATTTTTCACTTAATCTCTCAAACTTGGTTTGAAGATGAATAATATTTTCACTATGTTTCATGAACTATTCATTAAGCTTCTCATGCATCATCTCATGCTTATTGCCCTTGGAATTAAAATTACTCTTCCTAGTCTCAATATGACTAATCTATTACTCAATACTTTTTACCATTGATATCAACTCAAGATTTTATTTCCTCAACTACTTAGCTATCTTTGTACCTCGGATCACCTTCAAGTGGTTAAACTTGCATAGAAGGTCTTGCTCTGACACCAATTATTATAGGTACAATCATTTAGAGGGGGGGTGAATCAATGATAAAATATAATCCAATTAAATTCCCAACTCTTAAACATTAAGCATACATCAACTTGATCAAGCAATATAAACATGAAAGCACATACATCCAAAGCATACATAAGAGCATACATCACTTGAATGAATCATATATGTGGGAAACCCTTTTTGGGGATAAAACCTACTGAACCCTAAAAGATAAACTACACTCCTATAAAACAAGATCCAAAATTTAGACTAGCACCAACTAATTAAGGAACACCCATCCCTTAGTTTAGTGAGACACCAATCCCATAAGGAGCTAATTCCCCTATCTAGTTGAACACCCACAACAACTAGACCTTTAGCAGGATTTACCTTATAAGGAGGAACCAACCCCTTATGAAACTAAAAAACCACTTAGATACTTGAATATATCACCTTTAATACCTATTACTACTATTAAACTGATGATGATCACCTTTGTCTATAGTCTTTAGTTCTAATCTCTCTCAAGCTGCCTCTAGGGCTAACTTGCTCAAACTGCCTCTTCCAATCTCATTAGGTCCAATGACTTATGTGTCCTCCTGCATCAACTTGATAAAATAAAAATATCTAATAATTTTTACACTCTGATGGTTCTAACTAAAATTTACCTTCTCTTTTAAACTTTTTCTCCTTTGCTTGAACCCACACATGCACAATTACCATAATTAGTCTAATTACACCTTGTATTTATCCACTCTCTTCATTTAACCCATCTTGGTCAGCCAAAATGCTTCACGTATTTTAACCACACATAAAATTAGTCCATACACACATTAAATGTGAGAAACATGCTCTTCATAGGTTGGTCATTATCTCATTAGCCCTAAACCACCATTAGGTATTGGTGAGAGATAAAACAATTAGGCCTACTCACCCATACATTACAACTTCCACTTCTTGAGACAATTTTAGCTTCTAAAAAATGTTAAAACACATCAAACCTATCTCAAATGTACCTTACTTATTACCTCATGGTTCCATGCCACCTAGAACACAAACTCAACTCTTGAACCTACCAATTAGGTCTCCTCACTCTTTAGACCTTAAAATGCAATAAACATAGTCTCAAACTTATTAATAAACTACTCAAATAGTTCACATATAAATATGATTATATCAAATGGGTAAAACCTTCATAAATTCTTCAATACCTTTATGTGATTTATAAAATTCAACACAAGCTCTAAGTACGTATATCAACTCTCATAAAATGACCACTCAGATTGGTCACACATAGTCAAAATATAATTATACTATTTTGAATCTCAATATCTGATCAATGGAATAATATGACAAACAATGTATTATCAAAAGACTTAAATACTTATAGAAAAATCTCCATTCTCATTTTTTTCTTTAGTTCTACTTAGAACTCTTCCAACACACTTTTAAAAAGTAGTCCTTCAATCTGCCAGTGTATTCATCAAACATAGTCAACTTATAATCATATGTTCACACTAAAGATAGATTTATAAAACCTATACAGTCAATACATATATTCTTCATGGAGTATAAAAAACCCTCCAATAGTTATATAATCTTAAAACATCAAAATACTATTAAAAACAACTCAATTATCCTTCTTAGGTTACTTGTATAACATTATCAAACACATAGTCAACTTTGGAGCTAAATATATTTGAATGTAAAAAAATTCAAACTTTATATCTTAATTGTCTATATGTTTCTTGGATTCCTTTACAACTTTTATTTTTACTACATTAATAAATTCATCTTAGATCAAAAGATAAAGCTCAAAAAATAAACACTAATTTTCCCTTGTTAATTTGAATATTCAAATTCCAACGGTCACTATTTAGACACTAAATATTGAGCACTTTAACCTAATCTCGTGCTTCTTAGAAACTATGGGAAAATACGCACCATATATCACCTCTAAATAGCCTAAAATTTATCTTTCAATGCTCTTTGTTGATCTTAGATTATATCTCCTATGATTGTTCCACTTGGAAACTATGCATGCCTTCTACATATTTGACTCTTTTAATTGACTCGTACCATTGATCTCTATCTATACAAACACCTACAAACCATTAATATTCTATCAACTCAATGAAATAGTGACACTTGTCACTAGTGTATGTAATCTTAGACTCTTTAACATTTTAACTAAATATGCACCATTAGATCAATATTTTGACAATGAATGCTCATTATTAGATTAATTGACTAGTGACCTTAGACTTTAACATAGTTAAACTTGACAGTCTCTTTCCCATCATAGTCTGAAAGTGAATCTTTGAAGGTTTATAATTTGAGATATAAAATACTTTAAGATTCCAAATTTTTAGGGTACCTTTTTGGTGCTACAGATAACATATCCATGAAATCCTTTTACCTTAGTTGACTTTCTAAGTACCAAAAGTAAATTCCCAAACTTTCTCATTCATTCATATTTACATGATGTATAGTGATAATCTAGATTCTCTTAAGATATAAGATGCATGTTTCTCATTTCAAATGATCAAGTGACATATTAGAGCTTTACCAAGACATCTATGAATGCATCACAACTTCATCTTTGTCTTTACAAACATAAAAATATTCCATATATTCTCCAAGAAATTAAATATAACTTATTTATCATTAATTCACTAGATTGTCATGCTTTCTCTGGCATTAATGACAACCTAACATCAATGATCATACTCAATTAATGCCAAGGTGATTGAATAAAAAAATAAAAGAATGCACCCCAAAGTTGCTCTTTTAGTCAAGGATGAGATCCAATAGTTCCTAGATGCCAGTTTCATTCAAAAAATTGATCCAAATATGATATTATTGTCATTCTAGAGATCTAAATAAAACATTTCCTAAGGATGACTTTCCTCTACCTAACATCGATATGATAGTCAATTCCATAGTAAGCTAAAAATGCTCTCCTTTATGGATGGATTCACTCGTTAGAATTAAATTAAGATCATTGAATAAGACAAATAAAAAACTTCTTTCACCACACTATGGGGCACTTTATGATATATAATTATTCTTTTTGCATTAAAAATAACCTGAATAATATACCAGTGAATAATGACACATGTATTTAATGATCTCATTAATAAAATATTCAAACATTATGTTGATGATCTCCTTGAAAAATCAAAACAATGATAGAGCCATGTAATAGATTTATGATAGTTTTTGAGAGACTAATAAAATACAAAGTGTGATTCAATCCTAAGAAATACATCTTTGGTGTTTGATCAGGTAAACTCTTGGGATTTATATGGATATGTATCATCCTACCAACTTATAAACTTCACTAACTTCGAGGTAAAATTTAGGTAATATGCCACTTTGTGGCATACCTCATGGATAAGACTCAATCAGTAATTAGATTACATAAAAAAGATATAAAATTTGAATGGGACATTATATATCAATGAATTTTTGGTACACTAAAATGGTACTATTAAACCCCACCTATATTGGTACCCAACATTTGACATTCCACTTCTTCTTTACCTCTTAATGATAGATAATGCACTTGGTGAAAATATAACATAGAACAATGATCAACATAAAGATTATGCCATTTACTAAATCAATTTTACACTTGTTTATTATGCATAAAATTATCTAATAATATAAAAAAATTGGCACTTTTATTTGATACTTAGAGGCTCCATCACTATATGATTAACAATGAAACACAAGTCATTACAAAAGTTGATCCTTTAAAAATTTTCATGTTGAAACTTCATCTCTTAGGATGTATTACAAAATAGGTTATGATATTCACAAAATTCAATCTCAAGATCATTTTATAAAAATTGTTAAAAGGCCTAATAATTATAGATTAATTAGTAGTAGCCCATTTATTGGGTACAAATCCTATTAATGATGATTTTAGATATGACTTCAAAACACATAATACCACTTTTTATATATGGATAATGTTCTTTAATTTTTATATATGTGTATCTAGTGCTAGAGATGGAATTATTTTCATTGATTCACTTGGACACACAATACCCATCACTTACCAACTCAATTTTTCATGTACCAATAACACCACATAATATGAAGCTCTTATCTTAGGCCTTCAAGTAGATCAAGCTCTCCAAATCAAATCAATTAAGGTTTATGATTATTCATAATTTATTTTTAATAAAGTTACAAATATATACCAATCCAAAAAATTATGACTCATTCCTTACAATAATACGGTTCAATGTCTACATGACTAGTTTGAAAAATTCTCTATTAAAAACATAACATGTAAAGATAATCATTATGTTGATGCAATGTCCAATGCATCATCATTGATCCCCATTAACTTATATGAAGACCAAACTATCTTTATAATCAAATGTTTAAAATCTCCATCAGTGTCCCATGTATACATCATAGTTCTAATGCTTCTAGTTATGATAGGTAACACAATAGAATCTAAATTGTTCTTCGATATATATAGCTTTTTACATAAATCTATTACACTTGATACTTTCATAAAAAATGAGAATACAAATACAAAAAATCCCTTTAATATGTCATTATCAGTAGGGACTTATTAAAAATATATTTTAATGGACACTTACTCTAAAGTTTGAAAACTAAAGAAACTAAGTTGGCTATCACATAGATGCATGGTAGTGATAGTGGTGGTAATTTTAGTAGTAAAGTGATGTCACACAAATTACTTAGGGAAGGTTACTATTGGTCAACCATGGAACAATAATGCCAAGAATATACCAAGCTATATGAAAATGTCAATACCATGTCAATCTACACCATGTCCCTTTGTGTGAACTTTAATCTTATCTCTATAGCCATTCATGCTATGGGGTTTTAATCTAATTGGTAAAATAAATCCAAAATTTCTAAGAAGTCACAAATTCATTATCACATCTATATAATATTTTAACAAAATGGGTGGAAGCCATTCCACTACAATCCATAAAGGGAGAAGATATATGTTGTTTCCTCATGACCAATATTTTTCCCATTTCATCCTCCTAGTGGCCATCATCATAGACAATGGAACTTATTTCAAAAATAAAATAGTGAATACATTCTGCACTAAATATAAAATTTAGCACACCTTTTCTACTCTGTATTACCCATAAGGAAATGGTTAAACAGAGTCAACAAATAAGACCATCAACAATATCCTCAGAAAAATAGTTACCAAATTTGGTAATGATTCTACATAATCATCTCATCTATTCACTATGGGCTTACCACACCAGTATATGCACACTAATATGAGATTCTCCTTATTCACTAGTATATTTCATAAAAGTAGTTACCCACTAAACTTATAAATCCTATCCTTACAAGTCTCCTTAAAAGGGATCATCATAAAATATCAATAAAAGAGAGAGATATATCCATGAATTAGAATAATTAAACCACACACACATTCAATCCATATATAATCTTAGGGAATATCAAAATAAAATATAGTAAAACTATAATAAACATGTCACAATAGGAATACAAAGTCAACAATTTGGTTTTAAAATAAAATCTTAGAAAAATCAGTGCCAAAGAAGAGGATAAAGGAAAATTCAAACCAAATTGGCTTGGATTTTACATAATAACAAAAAATATTAGCCTAAAAGTATATCATCTAGCTTCACTTGATGGTAGGGCAATCAAAATCCCATTGAACATCATGCATCTAAGGAGATTTTAAATATAAAAATCAATAACTTTCTTTAATATTGCTTGTATATGGCTTATATCTAAAAATTTTAAAAACAATATAATATGTCAAAAAATTAAAAAAAATAACATTCAAATATTTACTTAAAAAACACAAAATTATATATTTTAGGCATTTTTATGTTTACATTTCTTATATTTTATAGAAAATACATATGTTAGATATCTTAGTATAGATGGTTTTTATCATACATACATGCTTTACTTGTTCTTCTCAAGTGCTTAAAAATTACTACATGACTCAAATCCACTACACTGATCTATATTTTCTACTATTCTACCCATTAGGGGCATCTACATAGATACATGGGTCTTCACTTGACACATTCACCCATTTGGGGGTACCCTATACATAGTTTCAATTACTAGGTTCTACATTCCCGTACTATACATCATATATTTAGCATTGTTATATCTTGATATTGATCATGCTACACTTACTCAAATTTGTTTTGTTGACTATTACTACTTTAGACTTAGCATATGCACATTTGATCTCTTACATAGATTTTTATTAAATAAGCATGCATACTTTCATTTCTAGCTTACCTCATTTAGACTTAATTGAATCCCTATTATTTTTATATTCAATGGAATTTTAATATGGCATTGTTCTTTGGATTTATTCCACTTATATATAAATAGTATGTATGTTTGGACATGTGACCACATTATTGTGTATGCCTTCCTGATTATGTATGCAAACTTTTGAACATGTACTATGTGGCTCTAATCTAAATTTATTATTATTTATGCATGTGGACATTTTAACATGTCCTTGTATGTCTTACTTTCTCATATTTAGTGACATGTTCCCATGTCCCTTGTATTGTCATCCCTTGGCCTAATGTACGTACCACATGTGTGTTGTATGTATGCTTTTTTGTATGCATCATAGTCATGCCACATTTATCTTTCTTATTACACATCCCAATTTTATATTCCATGAAATACCTCATGTATTTCCTTTCCCTACTTGGGTACTATGATGGATATCATGCCTCATCCTCTGAGGTACCTACCTAATTATTACTCATATTTATTATTACATACATTGTTATATCTATCTTGACATCCTTGTGAATTATAGACATAAAACAAATCACACATTATAAACTTATGCCTAAATTATCTTACATTCCCATGTTATGTATGTACATTATATTAGATTATTACACATTTATCGGATATGGTCTATCTAACACACATCTTGTAAAGCCTTTTATTTTGAGTATAGTTTTTGCATATGTTCAAAAACTCCCCTAAAAAGAGGGGGAATTAGAAATTGTTTTTAATATATGTTAGGATCCTATAATTCACTTAGATTACATTTTAAGCACATAGGATCAGATTATAGAAATTAGACTCAGGTAAACACAGTGGGAAAATAATGACACATAGGAATAAAAATCATACTAGAAGGACACTAGCACCAAAATCGAGACATTAGCACCATAATTATAATAATGAAACTACTATCAAAGACATGGAACTAGTGTTTAATAGCCTTAATTTTATAAGAACATAGATTGGCCAAAAAAGTATAGTACATATAGGTACAAGTTTATACAAGTTTGGTTACAAATTTTCCTAGTTTTGCCCAATTTTGGTTAGATTCATACTATTTTACTTAGATTAGGGGCATCATGCACATTATGACAATTCCCATATGAAGTTAAAATACCTATATACATATTATTAAAATTCAATCTAAAATCCATATGCTCAGATATCAGATTTTGGGGCATGTCTATGCACATTGTTTTTGTATGCTCAATTACACATTGATTGATTATATGGAATTAAAAATTACATGCCATTCAATTTTATACATTTGACAACATATTCTAGGTTTTATACCAGTTTCATGCCTTAATCTATGTGTAATGGTTGGTATTCTCAAGTGGCTCTGAACCACCTAATATATCTAAGTAGCCACATAGATGACAAACCCAGTTAGACATTTCTAGTTACACAATATAGTTTTAGTTTCATATGTATCTATTAAAAATGAGTGGTAAATGATGGAGTCATATCCTACTTGAGTTCTTGATCTACCTACATGAGAGGTTGGACACACCATCAATCCAATCCAAGCTATTCATAAATCATGATCCACCAAGTAGGTGTGGATAATGATAGAATCAAAATTGGATCAATTTCTTGAGCCACCCACACATGAGGATTGAGAAATACATAATCTTAGTCCAAGGTATTTTTTGATTTATCACTATATATATGCACACACATAGGTTTTCATGAGGTTTATATATTGGTTCACATACCTGATGAGGTGTATTCACTACTTTCCTCTCTCATATCTCTTTACTTAGTTTTAATCAGTTTTAATTCTTTACTTAATCTAGTCTTTTCTTTTGACATTTATTAATTAAGAGTTTATATATTCACATTTAATTTTTAGGACACACATGGGATCATGCTTCACCTATGCAAACCCAACTTCATAGGATTCACCTCTTAGGTAAGTCCAGCTGTAATTCTTTTTCCTTTATCCTAGTCATTTCACATTGATACATTTATATAATAATGGGGGGGATTTAATCACCTAAAAGTGGTAGTTTATTTCTAAGAGTGATACTTGAGACTACCTATCAATATCTTATCCTTAGACCTATCCTAGATCCTATTATCACACTTATCCATCCTTCATGCATACCACAAGAATTCCTATTCATCCTTAAAGTAGTCCCAAACCCTCATTTCTTGATCTTGACCCTTCATTCCTAGTGTTCTTCCACTTGTAAACTAGATCCATAATAAGGACACTGTCGCTACATGGGGCTAGTGTCCCAATAATGGTGTTAATGTCCTTTCCCTAAATTTTTCACAAATATATATATTTTCAAATCTAAATCCTCTTACAGTTGCCCTAGACCTCTTTTTTTGCTTACATAAGCATCAAAATGGTATATATACATGAATTTTATTCTTATAATCATTGGATGGAAATCAAATGTAAAATACACATTCAAACTTAGAATAAGTTGCACATAATTAAGGTTATCAATCCCTATTCTTGATTAATTCTACATACTACTATCTACAATAGTTTTAGACTCAAATTACCTTGATTTCTAGTCTCATGTGCATAAAAGGAACTCAAGGTAACTTTCATAGTAGCTTCACTTTCACTATCACATAGATGGGGATAACTACATTATTATTTATCCCTCCTCAGAGGGTTGGTATGTAGTAAACTCTCATCATAGTTGGGTGTTGAGGATATCCAACCTACCCCACTAACAAACACACTTTTCATATTGTATCAACCAGATGCCCTAGTAACATTAGAGGATTAGTATTTTACTCATAAAATCAGTCAAAATAGGTAATATATAGAGTGTTATGACCTGTGTATGTAGGAATATAGCTCAGAGATCCAAACATAGGTTACGTAGAACCTTGGGATAGTCTTCCATAGAGGACACTACCATTAATATAGGGACCCTACTACCACATTTAAAATAATGGTGATGTACTATATAATTAGGGTGATACTATCTAGGATGGTGTTTGACATTGGGATCCTATTTGTGACACTAAAAATAACTTCTATCTTAGTTTCCATCCTCTAGATCATTTGTCTTAGTTGTTTCTGTCTAAATTATTACTTGTATTATTTATTATTATTTTTAGAAAGTTAAAAGTTAGTCTATTATGTAAAAAATCAATGGATATATTTATTACACATTATTACCCTAATTTATCTTACTCAACTCTTTAACAAACATAGGATTTACATATTCTAAGTCCTAGATTGTTAAAATAGTTCTAAACAAATGTAAGTTTGGCATTCTCATTAATTATGATCTAGGGAATAATCTATTAGTTTTATAGTAACATGATTTAATCAAGTTAAATCCTTGAATCATAATATAAACGTAATCATAAGAATTTTGAGATCCATGTAAACATTATTTCATAAATATGACACTTAAATTCTTATTGAAATCACTTTGTGTAAATTATCCATAGGTCTATTTCTATGACAAAAAATCTAATTAGGCCTAATACTCATAATTATATTTCCAAAAAATTTATCTTTAATATTCAACTCCATAGTTATCAAGCATTACTATACATGAACAAATTTGCTCAAATTTACTACATACATTATGGTTATAAAATTTTGATTCACAATAAAATGTGATCAAATATATTATGTTTTATGTAACTCAGCACAATTTCTAAATGAAATAATAAATCAAGCAGTTTGCACATGGATACCATGCCACTTGCAATAGGTGTGCACCACCTAAATGGTAGGCCACTATTTCATCATGTATATATTATGTATCATGGTTGAAAATAGTTGATACATGACTTAATATGTCTACTATCATTCATCCTATCATGCAATAAATATTCATTTTAGTTTATTATGAAAATTAACATGTTCTTGAATCTCATTAATGTAAAATGTATAACAATGGATAGATGATAATAAGGTAGAATACTATTATATCACCTCATGACCAATCTAAGAAAATAGAAAATCTATTTATTCTCATTTATTCAAGATCCAAAAACTAATTCATATGGCTAATACAACATTTAACTTTGAATTTTATGATTAAGTCAACTTGTAAATAGTCATACATAAACTTGTTTGATTCCATATTGAATATGTAATCTATGCAACAGCCATTTAAAATATATTCAAC
Source organism: Torreya grandis (assembly GCA_037957365.1). Taxonomy (NCBI): domain Eukaryota; kingdom Viridiplantae; phylum Streptophyta; class Pinopsida; order Cupressales; family Taxaceae; genus Torreya; species Torreya grandis. The sequence goes on along the minus strand of JARHVA010003679.1, from coordinate 1,413,838 downwards.
AAGGTAAGTTATTAAATGTTAAAAAATCCTTAATTATTCAAGCATAATTTTTTTTTTGTTAAAAATTACATAAAACAACATTTTATTTCACTAATGAAATTATTAGCCTTTAACTATTATGGTGGTTTTATAATAGAAAGAAGCTTCAACAACCAAGAAAGTGCATTATTTTTAAAACAATAACAAATGATAGAAGAGAAACCCACAAAGTTATATTACCTATAAAATTGGTCATCCTCCATTTAGAGATAACATTTGACCACTTTAAATGAGTAATAAAATTTTTAGTGTCTTAAAAATCTTTAAGTTCTTTCATAATTCATCATCAAAATAAATTGAATAAATTTATACTATGAATTAGAAACTAAAACCAATTACCATTTTGTATCTTCACAATATATCTATAGTCACTAAATTCATTCTGCATAGAAAACTATAACATCAAGAATTAATATTATTTAAAGAATAAATTATACATTTTTCTTACCAAGATAGCTACTACCATGTCTTATTGTGCATTAATAATGAAATCTAAAACCAAACAATGCAGTTTGTCCTCTAATAATACTAGCATTCTATAACATCATCCCAAAAGAAGCTACATAAATATAATGATAATATCATCCTAAAAAGGATGAAATAAAACCACATATTAATATTTCATCTTTTGATAAAATAAATAACCATATTAAAAAAGTTAAATACAACCACATATTATATTTTTTTGAAAGAAGATATAGCCATAAAAACAAATGTCACCCTTACAAGAATGTAATATCCATGCAATTTCATGTGTTATAATACAACTAGGACATAAAAAAGGTTTTAATAATAGAACAAAAATTTAATGTAATGATGCATAATTATATTTACTTAAAACATTTATCAATAATGTTATTCATAATTGAACATGTTCAAATGCTTTGGTAAGATTATACTCAATCTAGATTTTATGAATCTCAAACAGAAATATATGTTATATTTTACTTGTTATTTAAAATAAATAATGGGAACCTTTATACCTCAATGATTTAATAACCAATCATGAAATAAAATATGCATACATAATTATCTCATATAATTTCACAAGTATACAAAGTCAAGATAATTTTACACTAAATTGTAAAGGAATTATTCCAAAATAAGTATCAAATCTAAAACCTTAGTACATAGTATAAATAATTCCCTATTGAAAAAAAAATATCAATATATAATAAATTTCATAAATCATTTAAGATTAAGAATAAAACCCATTTATAAGTGAATATTAAAAATGCAAACATATATAGATTTCAATCTATCACCAACATCTATAAGGTTTTCTATATACAAAAAATATTATTTGAATGGTAATGAGGAAATGGCATAATAATCCTTATACATCCATTTAGAATGCTTTTCAAAACACATTTTAAAATACATTTAAGGATGCACAAGACACAATCACTAATTTGTATTATTCCAATCAAATCAAAACTCGAAATGAACTTAACATATGTCAAATAGAAGTCCCTTAAGTATCTAAATGAGCCCATCCATTGATGGATCCTTATCCACCCAATACAATAGTTATAAATAGGAATACTTCATCTGATAGTGATACCAAAGGATAATATTAAATGAAGATAATAAAATTTATGAATGAGATTAAATAAACTTAGGCTAGGGTTTCCTCAACAAGTGGGATATAATAACAAAATTGAAATTCTATTATAACACAACTAGGTTTTCTATAACTAGTAGTGCAAAATAATACAAAAAAACATATAGTTTATCCACATTAAAACCATATAGTGACACACACATAGTTTACCCGTAGTATGAAAACCATATGGAAACACACATAGTTCAAAATGAAAAAAAAAAACTAAAAAATTTCTTACATCGTATCTTTACATCTTCCAAAAGTGAGATAGATCTAAACAAACTCACTTGTTAATGTGTTTTCATTAGTTAAGTGTTTCCACTTGAAAAAATCTATCTATTTACTAATAATGAATACCCATGTTTTGGAAATAAAAACATTCTTCCATGCCTACATTTCCATTACTAGGTTTCTATTCAAATTATAATGCAACATAAATAATTTACATTAAAACCCTAAAAACAAAAGGAACTTACTTGTTTTAAGAAGCACCTGTGGCCTATCTTTTCCATTTTTTATACCTCCTCTTCTCCACTATATTTATGTTCCTTCCCCCTTACGTCCAAAAAAAATTGTTTATTTTTAAACGTTCCATTCATACCACAAGTTATAGTTTTAACTTGAAGAAGTTCCTATTTCTTCATATCTATAAATAATAGTTCTAGTTTAAAATCACTACCAAGTCTACCCATGTCTAGATTGAGATCATGAAACCATAAGAGAAAAAAATATAAAAGTCTATTCGAGTAGTAGTCAACCAATTCCATATAGTTCCCTTGAATGTCATAAAATGCACACAAGAAAATCCCAATCATCTAACTAGTTTACCATAAAGTCAACCACCATCTAAAATGCATGATTATATTAACAATTATCACAATATCATTTACCATGATAAAGTCCAAGTTAATTTTTTTTATTGTGGCATGGCCAAAGTCCCAAGGAATTTTAAATAATAATTTCTATGGTCTAAGTCTTTTGAATAAAAATAATGCACTTACAAATAGGGTGATTAAATAATAATATTTTGAACCAATTTTACCTTCAACAACCTTGATATTATTATCATGCCATTTTAGAACAAGTTTATTATTGTGTTCCATACCAAAAAAAATCCAAGATGGAAAATATACTATTATTATCATGAAAAAACACCCATTACTTCATAAATTAAACATATTATGAAATAGACAACTGTCCACAACTTAATTAACCATACACAAAAATTAGTCACCAACTAGTCAATTACATAGTACAAAGGAGTCTAGAATAAAATATGAGGTAGTGACACAAAACTAAAACATAGAACATAGGGTTTATATTATAGGATCTCATTCAAAAATTTATCATTATCACTTACCTATATAAAATGAACACAATGCCATATGAGATATTCCACTTTTGAACCTAGTTGAAATGAATGGTAACACCTACAACCATTAAAAATGACATCACTAGTACTATTAGAAAATATTTTAAATCAAAACAAATACAACAAAAAAATATATTAAAAATAATATGTATGTTATAACATAATCAAGTCATGAAACTAATACAAATGTTTTATAGTTTATTAATACATCAAAATAATGCTAAAAAATTATAGCAAGTCTAGGTGATTATAACATCCACCCACTAAAGGAAGGCATTATTCTATGGCCTAATTAAATAAGGATAGTACTACCAAGAAAATATTTTCATCTTCATATATTAATTTTACAATATGACATAATCTTGATGGGTTCTATTTGAATCATTTCCTCATCCACCACATATATATTATTCCTATCTAGAATGTTATATGGGTAAAAAAAATTATTAGTAGTGCCACATGAAAAACATTATGTATTTTATATAGATGAGGATTAATATCTATACAATAAGCTACCGAGATGATCTTTTCTACTATTTTGAAAGGACTAACAAAGCATGAAGTGAGTTTGGATGCCTTGCCAAACTTGATGGAGATTTGGTTGGGCCTTACCCTCAAGAATTTTTTTTCTAACACTTTAAATTCTCTAGGAAACATTTTTATATTAGAAAAAATCTTTTACTTATTAGAGGTACCCTTTAATATTTAGTGCATAATGACCAATTTTTTATCAAAATCTTGCTAAGTTTTGGGGCTTGAAATCAATAGATTTTCTAAACTTTTCCCAGACTAATGGTGTTTTGTATTTTCACCCATACAAGGATTAAAAAGGTTCCATCTTAATGACATAACTATATGTATTATTATAATAAATTTCCACTAAGTGGATATATTATTACCACTTGTAATTTTGATCCATCACATACATTCTCAATAAGTATTCAACTATAAGATTTAACCATTCAGTTTGTCCATATGTTTCATGATGATATTCTAAACTAAAATTTATCTTATTCATAAATGTATTCATCAATTTTTACAAAAATATGGTAGTGAAAAACTTATCTCTATCATACATAATTACTTATGGTAGGTTGTGAAGGTGAATGACCTCCTTCATGAACCTTTTTTTCAATATTATATCATCATCCATCACATTACCAATTATGAAATTATAAACTTTTATTAATTTATCAATTAAAACCAGAATTATATCTTTTCTACCTCAATATTTAGGTAGTCCTAAGATAAAATCCATTTAAATCATAACCCACTTCCTTTTAAGAATTTAGTGAGGGTATAACAATCTCCCTTGATTGAAATGTTTAACCTTAATACACTAACATTACAAACAATTTACCATAAAGGTAGCCATGTCTTTATTTAAACTAGGCCAAAAGTAAAGTTTTTTCATCTCGTGTGTCATTTTTATGACACTTAGATGAGCAAAATGGGGTGAACCATGCACTTAAATTAGAATGTGTTCCCTTATATTCCATGAATCAAGAACATAAATTATGCCATTATGTCTTAAGAAACCATCCAAATCCATAGTAAAATAAGAAAAATTTGTTTTAATATTATTTTTCATAAATAAAATCATATTTTTAAGCATTTAGGATTAGATTTCTATTGTATTAAAACATAATTTCTAAAATTGGACCTCATAATAGAAATAATATCAATGTAGGTTCTCCTACTTAGAGCATCAATGAATCTATTTTATTTTCCTTTAATATAATCAATATCCATGTCAAAATTAATAATAAATTCTAACCACCTTCTTTATCTCAAATTAAACTCATCCTAAGTGAATAAATGCACAAGACTTCTATGGTTATATTTTATGTTGAAATTATTTCTAAGAAAAAAATACTTCCATTACATGAGTGCATGGATAAAAAGTACCAAATAAATATCTTGGGATAGATAGTTATGTTCATGCATTTTAATATTTTGAGACTCATAAGCAACCACCTTACCTTGTAGATTTATGATAGATCTAATGTCTAATTTACAATAATCAACCCAAACATATTTCCATTTGTGTCAAGAATGGCCAAGATAGGTGTTAAGGTAGAGTTATGGAATCATAACCCTTGAGGGAACACAAATGTTTCCACCATAACACTTCATCACCCAAAAATTATTAGGATAATATATAAGCTTTAATATTGGACCTATATTATGTAGAGTGAAATATTTTTGCAAGTTAATCAACCATGCGTTAGTGGCATCCCAAGAGTCTCCACCAAAAAATGTGGGAGGAGGAATATTTTTGAGATCCTTGATGATGGGATCCACAACATTTTATTTCCTTCGATTATCACCTTGAATATCTTATTCTTACTAGCCTCTATGCATATTATCTATTTGAGTAAACATTTGATTGTATCCTTCCATATTTGCTTTGATGTTATGTAGTGAACATATAATTTAATTTAAAATATCATCTTGATCATTAAATATATTATTTATAGGGATGTAATTATATTTATAATTACTATTTTTATAATCAATGTTAACATGATAATTATTATCATTATTATCAATAAAATCACTTTAAACATTGGCATCTTTGTTAGCTATGGTCCCCACCATCTTGAGAGACATAAACATAATTTCATTTGATATTTTCTCAAACTTCCCTATGGTTGAACTAGGATCTAATAAAACATTTCATAACATTTAAAATTCAAATCGATAAAATATTTGACTTTCGTGGTTATGAAAACTGATTTTAACACATTTCAATGAAAGATGAACATTTCTTCAAAGCTACCTAGGATAAACATATCAACAAAAGAAAATATAATCCAAGTAAGATTTATTTTGCGCACATGAAAACAATATTTTATTAAATGGAAACAATACTTCACAACGTTTCATTTCATGAAAAAGCATAACCATAGAGAATTATTATAAATTTATATAGAACAAAATTTCAGTTAACACCTTAATTTTGATGTTATAAGGATCAATTGTAAGATGTGAGAACCATCCTTGTGATAATGTTATCTCCATAATATGAATCCATGAGTTTATAAAAGACTCTCGTGGAGACCAATAATTGATAATAAGTCCCAAGGATAAATATATATTCCACAACCATAAGGAGATAATTTGAATTTAATGAAACCAATTTCCCATCAATAATTACTACATATTATGAACATATGTTTTAAACAAATGTATGTTTGGAATTCTCCTTAATTTTGAACTAGGGAAGAGTCTATTATTTTCATAGTAATAGGATTTAATCATGATAAATCCTTGAATAATAATATAAGCATACTCATAAACAATTTTAACTCCATGTTATAATCATTTCATAAACAAGACAATTAAATTCTTACTGATATCACTTTGTGTAACTATGCCCTAAGTCCCTTTCTATGACCCTGAAGCTAGTTAGGCCTAATACTCATAATTTCATTTCAAGTACTTTCATATTTAATATTTGTAGGTGAAGTATTTAGGAATTTGTGACAAATTTGAGTTTCAAAATAGTATAAGAGATGAAAATTCTCTCCTAAATTATGAGGGGAGGTTCCCTTTATTGAAAGTTGTAAAAACTAATATATTTATATACAATATTTACAAGTTGAATGAGGGGTTCTACAGTGGTAACATTCAACTAGAAATAAAAATAGAAATAAAGAAGGTGAAGAGTTATGATAAAATAAAGTAAACATACATTTAATATACTTTAGTAATGAGAAAAATATAAAAGAATAGATACTTTAGGAGATTAAATGTAATCAATGATTGGAAAAATGAGTAATAAATTAACTTAAGAATGCATACTCATTAAATAAAATGAGACAAAATTTTGGTATTTCCCTAGTTCATGGACAAAATAATGTGCAAAATTTTTTCTTCTTCCTCCTAATTTTAACCAATTATGAAAATCAAAAATCCCCTTTTACAATTGCCATTTTTTGTATTTATAACCATAGGGAATGGGTTGACCTTTACATTCAAAAGTGAATCTTCATATTCTATTTTTTATCTTCCTATATTATTTTAAAATTTTGATTTTTTAAAAAGAGAAGTACCTATTTTCCCAAAATAAATGCTTAGATAAAAATAGAAATGAGTTATATGGACCTTTTTGGGAAGTTTCATTTGAAAAAGTAATTATAGATGGATTGGTGGTAGTTGAATCTTTCTTAGCTTGTTCCTTGTTTCATGTAGCCTTGAATCTCTAGAGTCTTTTAAACACCTTAAGATCTTAATTATTTTTATTAACTACCATGTTTTTGAAAAACATGAACCATCTCTGAGAAACAAATTTTAGGGTGATTAGGACCCTAGACAATTTTGCTAATTGAATATTCAACTCTTATAGGTAATTGTCAATTTCACTGAGTATTTTCACTAAAGCCTTGATAAATTTTATCTTGTTAAAAAGATATTATTTGAACACTATATAAAATTGGGATTTAAATTAATCCATAGTAAATTTAGTGATCCTAATGTATTTATACAAATGATAATGAATTTCATTTAAATTGGTATAGATAAAATTGCATTTTTATTTGACCATGTCTCTACTTTATTTCATCTCTAAGATGGCTTAATTAATAAATTCCATTCTTTGGAGTATACACTCTATCCATTTATATGAAGTGTCATGTTATTCATTTTTAACTATTTTACATTTTACCATCACTTTGGCTTCAATCAAAATCATCTTTTTTATATCTCCAATCACCTCTTCCCACACTTTGAAATCAGTAGTGTGAGATTTGATTTATTTTTAGGTGTGTAACATCTCTTGATCAATGGAAGCATATATATTAATTACTTCATCAATATAGTTCATTACACTTACAATAAAGTCATCTACCTATGCGTATAGAGTTCTACCATAAGTGTTATGATTGATAATAGTAACAATAAATTTTTTGCTTATCCCTAGAAATTCTATTACATCATTAACATGTGGGGATGTGGGAGTGTTTATAGGGTTGACAAAATAATTGACATATGCTACCAATTGTTTGACATGTTCTCTGCATTTATCTTAAGCTAATTAATTTTTATATGACCTTTTTATTAATCTTTCAGTGCTCTATCAAAGGTTATGAATGTCATTTTCCCATGTCACTTCTTTGAGTGATATCCTCTTAAGAGTATATTCACCTACTATCATTTATTATATATCATTATTGACATTGGACTTAGTAATCTCCATGAATTATGAACCTAAAATATTAGATACCAATATTGAAGTGGTTTTAGCTTTCTTTGATGTAAAGATATTCATAAGATTAGTAATAATATAAAAATATGGTATTTTTTCTTAGACTACCTTTTTACTCTTCCTTGGCATTGGTTGTATCCATTAAAATGAAAGCTCACTAAAAGATACTAGATGAACTTCAGAGGAAGAGAGACTTGACTATTTTGGAGGATCATTTTTAGGGGGATGAGTTATTTTTAGAGATCTATATGGAGAATGTGTAATTTATACCTAATCTTATTTTTTTGATATGTATTAAACTGATCCTTGAGTAGAGGCCAAATATTAGTATATAGTACTAGGGATGAGCAAGTTAGGGATACCAAGGGCTTTTGTTGAAGACTGTATCTTTATATATTTCTTATCTTTATTCATTTTCCCTTACACTAGGGTTATTTCACATGGATTTATTATTTGTTTCCTTGGATTAGGATCTTCATCTCTACCATCTTCAGAACTAGATGAGCTATTATATGTCTTAATAATCCACATTGGTCTTCTTCTGAAAGTAGGTGGGGGATATTATTTTAAGGGATCTAAAGTATTTACTCTCCTTGAACCTCTTGTTATTAACCCTACTAGTTTATTATCCAACCACTTCTTTTTAAGATACACTACTCTCTATTTTCCTCATTGTATATCAAAATGTTCTTAGATTGACCCTACTAGTTTAAGATCCAATACTCTTTGTGTTTCCTTGGATTAGGATCTTCATCTGTGCCATCTTCAGAACTAGATGAGCTACTATATGTCTTAATAACCCACATTGGTCTTAATTCTTCTGAAAGTAGATGGGGGATATTATTTTAGGGGATCTAAAGTATTAACTCTCCTTGAACCTCTTATTATTAACCCTACTAGTTTATTAACCAACCACTTCTTTGTAATATCCAATACTCTTTGTGTTCTTCATTTTAGATCAACATGTTATCAGATTGACCAATTTATGGTTGGTAAGGGTGAAATGATAATTATATTCATATATTCAAGATAAATGAGGTTTATATTATCATAAATCATTGTATTTTGGACCCATTAATATTTTAATTCTCTTATTTTTTCAAGAGTCATTCGACTAGTCCTTTTGAATTACTTCAAATTCATCTGTACAATCAACCTAGTAGTCTTCTAGATGAGGTTTGAGCTCATATTTAGGTAGTATGAAAATATTATTATTCATATATATTTTGGAATTAATGGATTCCATCTTTGCATAGCATATAAGGGTGAACTTAGAGATGGAAAATTCAATTTCTTGTGCATTGGCCATCATTTTACAAATAGTGTCCCAATGCAATGGGGAATTAAACACCCAATACATATTTTCATTTACAATGCTTGTGAATTATGCTAGTTGTCAACATAGTTATATCATAATAATTTTATCACTTTCCAACATTGGTAGCCTTATAAGATACCATTCAAAACCACAAACTCTTATATACATGAATTTTTTTTAATTAAATGTATTAGATACCATACTAGTTGATCAAGTTTTTTTTTTTTTTTTTTTTGAAATATGCATTGACCAATCCTTTTCAAGGCACTAAACTTCTATCATTTCAAACACATTATTGATTATGGTTTAGTATTTATTAATTTTACATAATGTGAGTTAGGGAAATTTTTCAAATACCTATGTTAATGGTATCATGACCCCATGTTGTGAATGTCTTTGGTATACCCTTTGTGAGGTAAATATTTACACTATATAGGATGCCATGAAAAATTATTTTTATGTCTAAACGTCTAGTAACTAATCATGCAAAGGATCATTGATCAATTCACTCCAATCTATAAACTTCTTCCCCCAACAAATGATGTACATTGGAGAAAACATCTAGTGATATAAACTCTTAGTATCTTTGTTTCTTATTATCTAATTCAATAAGGCATGATATATAAAATTCCTTATTTAAAATATACCTTGAATAGGTTTTTAAATACCATGGAGGGTCTTTCTCTCTTTTTATTTAGCTATAAATTTTTTATCATGGTTAATAATTTAGTAGTGTCTTTTTTCCAATATTCCTCTACTTTCTTGACATTAATTTTAAAACATTCATTATAATATTGGATCCTCATTTTCATGCCCATAGATACTCAATATAACTTTTCCATGAGCTCTCCAAACTTCATCCCAACTTATCTTGTTTGAGGATTGTAGTGTTTTTCATAGGTAAATCCCTATTCTAAGCATTGTACTAAGATGAGGAAGGCAACTTATTTTAGTAGGCCACTTTTTGAGAGGCATTTAATGAGTAGCCTTAAGATTTCTATATTAAATATTTTTTGTAAATCTTATAAATCTACATGCCTAATCTAAGAATCATAAATCTTCAAGATGTCATAATATAGAACCAATAGTGGTTCATAACCCATGTATTTCTACTTCACCCTACTATTTTTTAGGTTGTCATAGTCTACTTAGAAAGTAGAACAAAGATGTCCAATGATTCCAATGGTAAAAAACAAGTCATTAAAATAAATACTGTAGAGTATTGGACATATGGTGCTTTGTATTATCATGAAAAAGATATAAAAACAAAGTTCCAAAGAGGGTCATAACTTTGCAAATTGGGAAAAATAATTGATAATAATGTGAAAATACTCTAGAAAGTTATTAAGGGGATCGAGTGGAAAACCTAGTAGGGATTTACCAAGGGGGGAGATTACAAGGGTATAATTTAGGCTCTTTTGATAATAATTCACAAATGTGAATTGAGAAAATGAGCCCTAGCCTCATTATATAGCTTTTCCTACAAAATTATCATGTGTTGAATTTTTTGGTCAGGTCTTACATGCATGTGTCTTAGGAGAACATCAAGACTATCTGTCACATCTACATAGTGTGTATGAATGTGAAATCATGACTAAATAGGTAGTTTCATTTATATGTGCATGTCTAAGAGGGCCCCATTGTCATCTATCACATATTCATGAAATGTGTTGATGTGAATATGTGGTTAATGATGGAATATGTGTCCATGTCTTCATGTTATCAAAGTATGGTCCGAAAGCCTATGTCTAGTGTGAAATCATAAACATTTATGAATACTCATCTCTAAAAAAGTTATACATAAAATATATTTTCAAAATTTTTACTTTATTAATATTTTATCCCATAAACTAAAGTGTTGTGATAACCTTTAGGGTAAATTTTAACTTGATGAGTTGTAGGAACAATAGTTGGCTTAGGCTAAGGATGTGATTTTAAAAGAAGATACGAATAGAACTCTTAGAATTTAGTGTTTTATCAAAACAATATTTATTTGTAAAATGGAGTCAACTTAAAGATAATTAAATTGGAAGGAAACATGTAAACTCAAAGAAAATTAAAAATGTGATAGAAAGGGAAACACGCAACACACACCATACATGGAAACGCATAACATGAATGGAAATGGGAGGGGATATCCTACCCTTATTCTTTATATAAATTGAAATACTACCTATTATATGGAATTTGGAGGTGATTTAAATCCTTATATTACAAATAGTACATGTTTACATAGTAAAAATTTCAAATTTTGAAGGGTCCTATCCATAGGAAATTTAATTTCTCATGACTTCCTTTTGGTTCACTCCTTTGGTCCCAGAGTAAGACCAAGTCACCAATTTGAAAATAGCATTGATGGGCCTTATGATCAAATAAATATTTGACATTTTTTGATGAGATACAATTTTATTAATCACTATGACTCAATATTATTATATCTTTATGAGGTACAAGACTCTCTTCTCTAGATCATATTTTAATTGTTCAATCTTTATAACTTATGCCAACTTAAAAGTAGGCAATTCCAAAGAGATAAGGATCATAAAATCCTTCCCATTTAGTATATGAAATGGAGACATTCTAATTTCTCTCTTAGGTGTGATTTTATCATCCCATAGTGCATCATATAGTTTTTTATGCCAATTCTTCTCACTTTCATCAACCAACTTATATTTTTATTACTAGATTATGATGACTATTACCCTGAGGATAGTAATATTAATAATGTGCAACTAAGATTTTTAATCCATAAAAAATCCAATCATATTAACATAGGATAAGTTAGATTTGTTATCCATCATAATGTTTTGAATGACACCAAATTTGATCAAAATATTCTCCTTTATGAAGATAGACATAACATTTAAAGTGGTGAATTTTACTAGAAAGGATTCCACTCACCTTGTGAAGTAATAAATTTACATGAAGACAAGGGTGCAACCCACACTACAATGAGGATTTTGATTTTGAATGAAATCGTGTCCACATTGTTGAAATTATTCCTTAGTGACTATAGGTTGGAGGGGAAATCTTACAAGCTTAAGTATACTAATAAGGTATTGACAAGCATCACATTTGGAAAACTATTCTTGTGAATATTTAAATATAGTGGGCCAATAATAATGATCTTACATGACTTTGAATGTTGTGATTAGAAATGAGAAACACCCTACATAATTTTGTCCTGAAATTCTTTTAATATCTTCTTCTTTTTTATTTATTTACACATCTTAATAAGGTGCCATCCAAAGACCTCCTAAACAAGATATATCCCAAATGACATATCTATTTGTATTAATCTTGAGATTTAATTTTTGTTTGGGACTCAGATAAGCATGTAATTATCTATATGAGAGGAATAATTACATATCAAAATGCCATTCTTGAATAGAATTTACAAAAACTATCAATGGTAATTTTACCGCTTATTCCTTCTAATAATAAACATCATCAAAAATCAATTTTCAAAATCCTTGTCCTCTTACCTAGTTCATGGGTTTGATCTCCAAATCAGACTACTACACCTTACCAATCAAACTACCTATTTTTTACACAAGTTCTTCTTGGGTAAGGATTTATTGCACTGTTGAATCTCAGACCATTACAATGGCATAAGAATTCAAGATATAAGATCTAAAATGATTTACTACTTTAACCATAAGATATACATATTTTTATATGAGAAAATACTTGAGTTCATGATATTTCAATACATAACTTGTGAAGGCAATAGGGGATTCAATTATATCTTCATGTTTATTCACCAAAATGGTAGACAAAGTATATTTAGATGAGTATTAATATGAAATGAAGTTCTTCTAAAACTATAGGCAAGTTAAAATCAAGGCCTTGGTAATTGATTCCTTGATCTCATTGAACATTTTATTTGTCATTCCATTTAAATTATTTATTACCACTCACCATCCTTATAATGTGCCTAGGGAACTCAACAAAGTCTAAACCAAATCTATGAGAAAATTGACTTTGTTCAATAATTAGTGTGTTAGTGCCAAAAATTACACTAAAGCAATTGGGCCCTTGTCAAGTATAAATTACAAAGCCCAGCTTGAGTTATATATAGATGCCTAAGTCCTTAGCCAGATTTTTGTCTTCAAATGTTCAAGTTAATGTTAAATTAGCTAAGTGTTATTTGGTATTTACATAATATGTATAAAGACTTATTTCTTTCAGGGAAAAGTGTTCTATAGAAAGGTCAAAGACTTATTTTTTTCAAATTTTTTATCTGTGGAAATTTTTTTTTTGATCCATTTGTTTTAGACTTTTTGTCTACAATAAAAAGTTTGAAGGGTAATTTTCCCTTTGGTAATTTTGCCGGCATAAAAATCCCAACAAAATTCAATTATTTTGAAAAAAGTGTAAAGTTTAATTTCTTCAAGAAAAATATAAATCTCAGTTTCTTCATGGAAATTATTTTAAGAAAAATGTCTAAAATAATTCTCCCAATGAAGACAAAAATGTTGAAAACCAAATTTCTACAGGATGTGTTTAAGACAGTTCAATACTTTGGGAAAATTGTCCCTGATAAAATGTCTAAAATAATTTTCTTGATAAGAAAAGGGCCTGAGATTAGAAGTTTTGAGAATAAAAAAAACTTGCAATAATTACTATCGAGACATTAATTCCAAAGACAAAAAGACTAATGAGTAAAGTCCCAAATGAAATTTTTGAATTTCATAAATTTCAATCTCATGAGGCATAAAAGGTCATTGTACTTATGATTTTTTTTAAGTTTGCATGAAAAGTGTCTCATGGTTAAGGGATCATATAACATAATTATTTTCGATGCTATTAACATCTCCTACAAGATTGGTGCCTTCATGTTTTTTCGAACACAAGATGCAAGCTTTCAAAATTTTGAACAAGTAAAGTGACAGTCATGTGGATGTCAAAATTAAGATCAACCATTATCCATTAGGGCTTAAATTTGATGGTCATGTGGATGTCATTGATGGTCATGCAAACATCAACTAATGCACATACAAACATCACATTTAAGTCATGGTAACTATCTATTAGGGCTTAAATTTGATAGTCACACACCTGTCAAAGACATTCATGTAGACATCAAATGACAGGTGTGCAAATGTCTACATTAAGCTTGATGATTATCTATTAGGGATTAAATTTGATGGTCATATTCCCATAAAATATGTCCACATGGACATTAAATTATGAGTGTGAAAACATCAAATTTAATTCATAGTAAATGTCCAGTGGCATTTGATCCATGGTAAACAAGATTGATGGTTCATATTTGATTTTGTAAATCAAGATCAATGGTATAAGCAAAAGCTGACATATCAAAGGGATCAAGTCAAAAAGGGAGTTACCACATTGAAAAATGATGATATCCTAGGTTGATATTGAAATTTTAAGGTGTATAAATCCCATGGAGTTTCTAACTGGCTTGACCTCAAGGCCAAAGATAGCTAGCAACCAATATCTCTTGGTCTTGTAGATCAAGATCAATGGTCCACATGATATGTGCACATAGATCTAATGGTGTCAGTTGAGATGGAATGTTTAAAGAGATTAGGAATAGTAAATAAATGACATTTATTCTAATATGATAAATGGTAAAATTTAAATTAAGTGAATAGAGTGATATGGAGATGCCACATAGGCATGCATGTCATACTCAGGGACACTATGCAAGGCAGTTAGTGAATCTTTCACTACCAATAACAACTTAATAATTTTTAAAGTGAAAATTTGTGAGAGAGTTTGAGATTTAACCAAATAGGTAAAAGGTTAAAAGTAATTCATTTATGCATTAAAAAATGAAAGGTCAAAAATGTGAAATGTGAAATATAAGTTGGAGCCAAAAGGTAAAATGTTGAAAATGACCTAAGTCTTAGGCATTGTTTTATTGTTGTGATTATACAAGTTCCTCCATGAGTGAAAAATATTAATCCTAGAAATCTAAGGTGGGACACTCAAAATAATATCATTCAAAGGTCCATATATCTAAAATATTCTTAGGGAATCATGGAAAAATTAGGTTATTCTATGGTGTGCATGAGAAGGAGGGCATTTATCTAAAAGTTTCCAGTTATGTAGGTAAGTGGTGGAGACCATCTGTAAGTAGTTTTACATAATGAAAAACTTTGTTTGGCCATTTACCATGAATATTCTCCTTCTAGATTGTGTAAAAGGCATCTCCCACCATGAAATTAGAAGATGTGCTCTAAATCTTCATCATTACTTATAGAGGTAGTTAGATTTATGAATTTTCTTGTAAATGGATGAATTTTTCAAACAAGACAAGGGAATAAATTATAACTAGAAGCATCTTGGTGGATTTGGAAGTTTGTTTTACAATTTGAAAAGTTATGACCCACAGTTATAGATTTGAAAATGTATAAATAGGGCGTTTCTCCTCTATTCAAGGATTTTATTGGTCATTGTTTTAGCTGTTCATTTTATTTAAGTCTAAGTTTTACAAAAAATTAGGATCAATTGATATGTGCATATATTGTCTCCCTTTATAAGGTTGTTTTAGTTGTGAAACCATTAGTGAGCTTTAAGAGCATCTTTACGTCTCCCTTGTCAAAATAGAAATCTCACCATGCTTGTCCCCATGGCAACATTTTGAAATATTGATGTTTGTAATATCTCTTTTCAAGTTAATTGAAATGCTTCTGGTTCTTTGCTATTTCCTATTAATAAAGTGTGGTAATCTATTTTTCAAATATTGTTGACTGGATATCTAGTTTTATGTTCATTATTGGTTATCATTTTGAGCATAGATCTGGGCTATAACACCCTTTCTACATTATTTTAGAGTTTGTTACTGAATAACTTATTAGGGTACCATAGGTTTATGGATTCAATAGGGAAAGGCATTTGAAATAATAGTTTTATTTTATGTTCTATTCTTTCAAGGATCATTTGGTATTTCTCATTAGCTTATATTTTATTTTTTCTACATCTTTACTAAGTAATATTGTCATGAAATACTTTAAGACACCTTTCTATTTGGAAGCCACTAATACACTACCCTCTATTTTATAATTATCTAACTATTCTACCCTATCCTACCATATAAATAATATACCCTATTGCATATTATAAGTGTTATTTGCTTTGGAAATGCATAATATTTTACATATTTGAAATGTGTTTTCACTTTGTGTTTTAAATTATAGAATTTTAGTCTTTTATTTGACCCATGTTGCTGAAGATTCTATAAAATGAAAAGTTTAGTCTCTTTCTAATCTATATTTAGTAGCTTGTATATGACTTAGAGCATTTGTGCATTTTGTGTGACAACCCCTCATGGGTGAAGTGTGAAAACATGGTTATGCCCTAGTCATACTTGATCTTTGTGTCAATAATCACCATAGGGGTCGAGTTACATAATTTCACCATGTGAGTAATCTACCTCTTAGGACATTTGACGTTAGTTTAGTTAGAGACAAAAGAAATAGTGAGATGACCATACCTTTTTTAGGTGCCTATAAAGCATTTTCTCTATTTTATCAATTATTTATTTCAAACCCTCCCTCACCTATAATGACATATCAGTGGGTTTTTCATCTTAGTTTGCCATTTTATTCAAGTGTGTAAGATTGAGTGAAAGAGGTATAAAATTGGGAACTAAAAACCTTACTAGAATCATTTCTAGGGACACTTCTTGTCACTTGTGTTGTTGGGGAATTTTTTAGAGAGATGTATGTATTTCATGTTATGAAGTTCTCTATTTTTACTACACTGATTTGACTATCCTAGTTGTCAACACCATAGAACTCCACTGGGGATGTGTCCAGATTTAAGATATTTGACAAATTGACTTCTACTAAATTTATTATAAAGATTTGTTAAAAATACATGTTAAAAGGTGATTTTTACCCTTATAAACATAATCTAAAAAAATTAGTGTCTTTTCTCTCTATCTAATTAAGTGTTAACATGTTTAATTTTAGCATGAATCAGAATAGTTTGTCAACTATTATATTCTAAAAAATTTATTCTAGTGGTGACTCTAACTTTATTTTATGGTTTTAAACAATATCAATGCATGGTTTTAATACCTATGTTAAATTTAAACTTTGAGTGTTTTCTTGTTTGTAAATCTAGAAGGACTGAGATCATCTTTTAGAAGTGACTAGTCAAAGAAACTCATATCTGCCTTAAGTATTCCTCAAAGAAGAGGGAGATAAGTTTGGAAGCCTATTGAAGGGTAGAGTTTAGCTATTGAGGGCTCTCAATATTTTGGTAATCTTGAATTTTTTATTAACCCTCCCATTGTTGAGGACTATCATATCTCTCTTAGCAACTCTGAGATGTATAGTCATTTGTATTACCCATCTCCTTCTCAACCAACTATATCCCCTCCCAAGTTTGATCCACCAAGTCCACCTCATTCAACCACTCATATCCCTTTTCCATTCATTATTGAACCTCCAATTAAACCAATCATGAGGTATAGGGATTAATACGAGAATGAATGTCTTGAATTTCATGTTCCTAGATTTAGGCCTATCAATTTTGATGAAATGGAACGTTATCTTAATGAAGTCCCAAATGAAGTTGCTAAATGCCTCCCAAAGTTTGAAGTGAATAATGCAGTGAGTGGTGATTAGCAACTAAGGAATTTTCATAATATCATTGAAGATTATGAGGCTGAGCATGAGGATGTGTGAATTAAACTATTTGTGTACACTATGGAAGAAGATTCTTATGAGTGGTTTAAATCTCTTCCTAATGAATAGTTTGATTCATGTGAAGATATGAAAAATGTTTTTAAAATTAAATATGGTGATAGAATTGATCCAAGGTTTACTTTGGTGGAATTTGAGAACATAAAAAATAATCTTAATTGGTGTGTGTAGGACTTCAATACATGTGTCAATGAAGTTATGATGTGGTTGGATGAAAACATCAAGCCTATTGATATAGCATGCTCGATAAAATAATATGATTCCTTTGATAAGAAGGATATGTATTACTTGAGGGACAAGGCTCCCACTAACATGTGGTTGGCATTCAATATGGACATCTAAATTTACAAAAACATAAATGTTGTGGTAAATCCCATGAATAAGTGGGCTGATGTAAAATTGGTTAATCTATAAAAGACACATTCTATAAAAACTACCAATCTTGAGGAGACTGTTAAAATTTTGACCTTTGCTATCAAATATATGTCATATAAGTTGGATAGAGATGATAATGGTATTCCTCATGTTTTTACCAATCAATAAAGGCCTTAAATCGAAATCAAGCACACAGGGGGCCTACTTTCCACAATCAAGATAATGATAAAGGGAAGAGGATTGCATGTGAAGAAAAAATGGATAAAAATAAAAATGGAGCGGATAGAAAAGAAGTGGCTGATTCATTGAATGTCAAAGTGAATTTGGTAATTTTGGCATTGATATTGATTGGTGTGACAAGTGCTTCCTTCCACATTCCCCATGCGATACAGTTAACCTACTGATTACGTGGATATTCTTGAGTCTACATCATTTGATGATGAGATCTTGGTGTTCAATTGTCAAATCCCTTAATGTGAGATGACTGCATCCATAAAATTATTGAGTGTTACTATTTTTAATCAATTTTGGAGTGTGATTGAAAAGGTAAGTGTCCTAACTCCCAATTTTTATTGATGCATTAACATGGAAGAAGCATACTAATTTCCCATTCTTGATTTTGACTTCTTATGCTCTATGATGATTAATAAATATGATGGGGGAATTCCATTAATTTTGTATATGTAACTACTAATTAATGCAACAATTTCCTAAGAGAAATAATATAACTTGAGAAGCAAGTATAAATTTGTTACTCCTTAAGACAATACCCCTACAAATCCAAAGGTAGGGGATGATAATAAGGAGTCTAATAAAATTACATCAGTCACTAAAACATCCAAACTCCTGCCCATTTCCCAATTTTCTAAGAATAGAGGTGTCCCAACTAATAATAGAGTAAACATATTATCTAGTATCCCTAAGGCTACTAATGAGTTTAAACAAAATCTACCTTTGAAGGTTGTTAAAAATTTAAATCCATTCCAACCTATTCCACTTTATACCTTGAGTGACTATATCTCAAAAGAAGTTGTTATGATTCCACCAAATACTCCTCTTCCTCAGTACAACATATGTGATATGGTCCAAGTGTTAAATGAAATAAAAATCATTGTGCCACTTGTTGAATTAGTAATAATACCTAAAGATAGGAAGAGGGCCTTTGAATATTTAGAATTTGGTGAGAAATAATATAGAATGAAATTGAGTTACCCTAAACACCCCCAGAAAGTGATGAAAAATTAGAAGAGGTTATTGAACTCACCTTATATATTTATTTGGGAACTACATTAGTAGAAAGTTAGTTGAATTTAATCCTTTTTGCACTACTCTCTTAATTAATGGTCTAGTTTTTCATAATTTCATGTTTAACTCTAGAGCTTCTTGTAATGTGATGCCCCTAGGTGTCCTAAATCAAATTGGATTTAAGATAACATCAATATTTGGTAAATGTTATGCCATGGACCCATGAGAGGTTTCAGTTTTTAGATAGGTCAAGGGGTTGGTGGTATAGTTGGTAGTGCATCCATGAAATTATTTGAGTATGGATGTGGTAGTTGTGGACATCTTTCAAAAGTGGAGGATGTTTTTGTCATGTAAATGGGTTGTTAACATGGGTGGAAGTGTATAGATGGACGTATCTTATTCCACCATTCCATTGGAGGGTAAGATGGTCAATATTTATAGAGATACAAAGAGGCCACATGTAATTAAAGATCTAAAATATGCTCTGAATGAAGTATTGTACATATATCTTGAATTGCGAAACTTTTTTAGGAATGTTCATACTAGTGAACAACCTATTGTTCTTGATGTTGAACTTGATAAAGAAAGTGTAGTCTGCAAGATGTTTTTTGATGGGGCTTGCTCCGATCTTGGAAATGGAGCTGGGGTTTCTTCTATGCCCATAATGGTATATGTTTTAAGTTTTCTTTTTAACTATCCTTTTAGTGAATGAATAATACTATTAAGTATGAGGCACTCTTACTTGGTTTATAGATTACCTTTAAATATGGAATTAAAATTTGATTGTAAAGGGTGATTTTAAGTTGGTAGTGAAGAAAGTACATAATTATTTTACTACCAAAAATAAAATGTTGAAATAATATTGAAATGTTGTTTGGGATTTGCTTGAATTATTTAATACATTCAACATTTATTATCATGATAGAATTTTCAATGAAGGAGATAATAAAATTATAGGGTTAGGAAATCAATTTGATATTGTAAATTTGAGCCCTCATTATCAATATTAGGTGGAGGTGATTTTTAGGACTTCACTCCCAAATAAAGTTCATCATTGGTAGGTGTTTGATGATGATGATTAGATCAGGAGGTTTCTAAATTATGAAGCTAAGTTGCATGATCATCTCATAGACTTAGAATATATGGTTTAGGTTTGTGATGGAAAAGAAACCCTATTTGGGAAAGGCATTATTGAATCAAAGACAAACATGCTCCCAAGGGGATTTGTATGTTTATAATAATATTTTGGTGGAGCTGATAGAATCAAGTTGAGAGACTCATTTATCTCAAAAGATGTGACTAAGTGCAACTTGGGTTCTCATGAGAATCCAAGAAATGTTTGGATAGGTACTCACCTAGGTGTAATTAAGAATAAATATTACATGTAGCTCCTTAAAAGGTATCAAGATTTTCTAGCCTAGTCTTATTCTATGATGAAAGCACATAGGGAATATTTGTTCTAGCATGTCATCTAATTATAGATTTATAGTAGATATTTTAGGCAGAACTAGAGACCTATTAACCCCATCTTGGCCTCCAAGATGAGGGATGAATTAAATAATCTAAGGGATGGTGCTATCATTTATCCCATTATGTACTCATCATGGGTAAAAAATTTGGTCCCTATATGGAAGAAGAATGGTGATATCCATTTATGTGGATTTCATGAATTTGAATAAAACTTCTTTAAAAGATAATTATCCCTTACAAAATATGGAAAATATGTTGTAGAGTGTTACTATATCAAAGATTTATTCCACATTAGATGATTTTTTACCACATTTACAATGCCCTGGGGTAGATCTGTATATATGATGATGCCATTTGGGTTGATGAATGTTGGTGAAACATTTTAAAAACATATGGATGTTGATTTTGTAGGGATAATTAATAAATTAATTGATGTTTATTAGGATGACATTACTATCTACTCTAAGATTAGAGAAGAACATTTGGAGCATCTAGAAAAAGTGTTGATCAGATGTAGAGAGTTTGGAATTTCACTTAATCCCAAGAAATGACACTTTGGAGTACAAAAGGCCAAGTTGATGGGTCATATATTATCTAAATATGGTGTCATTATTAACCATGAGAGGGTATAAGCCATTGATAAAGTGTCTATCTCATATTCCAAGAAGGGAATTTAGTCCTTCTTTGGGCAAATTAATTTTGTGAGGAGGTTTGTGTCCATTTTTGTAGAGATCATTCTACCTATTACTTCCATGTTGAAGAAGGAATAGACCATCAAATGGGAGTACAAGGTTGTGTAAGAATTCAATGTCATCAATGGAGATTTAAATTTTGCTCCTATCTTGGCCAACCCTGATTACACAAAACCATTTCAGATATTATCTTTTCCATCATACAATACTATTTATACTATTTTATTGAAAAAGAATGAAGATAGTCATGAGTATCTTATAGATTTATTTAAAAATATATGCAAGGTCTTGAAATAAACTATACCATCATATAAAAGCAATATTTCACTATCTTTAAAGTTATCAAGATGTTCATGCCTTATATTTTGAGTTCAAAGATTGTTGTTTATGTCTTGTATACCATGGCGAAACACATATTGACTCAAATTGAAGTATCTATCAAGATATTTAGATGGGTCAACAAGTTATAAGATTATGACATGGGTATTCATACCACCAAGTTACTAAGATGGATGGGTCTAGCTAAGCTTATGGTTGAGACCAATTTGCAAGTTGTTGAGGTAAACACTGCTATTCTTAATATTGATGATTCTTTGAGTTAATTGAACATATATATGTGGTATAGATATATTATTTACTACTTCTAAAATCTAAACCATCCCCCTGACTTAGATATGAATCAAAGAAAAACTCTCAAACTTATCTCCCAAAAATACCTCTTGACTAAGAATGGACTAGCATGGAAGAATTTGGATGGGATTCTCCTAAGATGTGTGTTATAGGAATAGACTGATGACTTGATTAAATAATTCCATAGTGGAGTATGTGGTGGTCACTTTTCACCTAAAGTTACAATTCATAAAATTCTAAGATTTATTTATTGATGGCCATATTTTTTTAAATATGTTGCTCAAATAGAAAGAAAATGTGAAAAATGCCAGTGCTTTATTAGGAGGATGAAAGCTTTAGGTTCTCTTACCTTACTTATCATGATGATTGAGGGCCTATTCAAACAATGGGGAATGTATTTCATTGGATAAATTATTGATTCATTAGGCACTAGACATAGATGGATACTGGTTACAATTGACTACTTCACAAAATGGGTTGAAGTGATCCTTACAAAGAATGATACACACCATGCAGTAAAGGATTTTTTATTGAATTAGATTATTTTTAGATTTGGTGTGATTGTCAAGATAATTATTTATAATACCATAAGATTCAAAATAAAACCTTTAGTGGAATATTTCAAATATTATGGGATTGAATTAACCTATACTTTCAATTACAACCCTCAATGGAATTGGCAAGCTTAATCCAATAATAAGAACATGCTCAAAATCATTAGGTAAACATTGGAAGAAAATAAGAAGTGGGGTGAATAGCTAAAATTCTCTTTTTGGCCTGACATGATCACATGTAAGATATTTATAGGAAAAATCTCTTTTGAGCTTGTTTATGGAGATCAAGAAGATATACCTATGAATTTGTAGTTGCCCACCTATCAGCTCATGTAGTAACTGGAAGATAATGAGAAAATCAACCACTATGAGATCATGATGAATTGGATTATTTAGCTTAATGAAATTAAAAGACAAACTCATGAAATACACCCCAAGTTTATGGAAAATCTAAATAATATATTTGATAATAAGCTCACTCTGAGAATCTTCCAAGTAGGTGATTTGGTTCTACTTTGCGATAATAGACATGAAGAGAAAGGCAATCATGGAAAATTTGATGCCTTATGGATGGGTCCCTATTCCATTTACTACTATATTTGAGAGAATACTTTCTTCTTTATAGACTTGGATGGTGAGATATTAGAGCTTTCAGTCAATGGAAGACATTTAAAACACTTCCTTGATTATGTTTATAACTATGGACATTAGTATATCATGTATATTTTTGTTTTTATATTATTTAATTAAATTGTCACCCCTCTACTTTGGGCCTTGTTTGTATAGTTTCCTTTCATTTTTCTATCATTTATTTATTATTAGATCCTCCTAATCTATTTTATTGAGATGATTTATTTTGTTGAGCCTATACGATTATTATTGGTAAAATATTAAGTCTTGACTCTATGACCTAATGGATTGGCACTTGGTCTTACACTTTGGGTTTATTTACACACCTACAAGGGGTTTGCATCCTTAGGTGAGAGCCAGTGTTAGTGCCTAAAATTACACTGAATCAATTGGGCCCTTGTCATATATAAATACCTAAGTCTAACCCAGTCAAGTATAGATGCCTAAGTCCGTAACCCAATTTTTATCTTAAAATGTTCACTAAAAGGTCAAGTTCATGTTAAATTGGTCAAGTTTTATTTGTTATTTACTTAGTATGTATAAATACTTATTTCTTTTGTAGGAAAGTGTTTTATAGAAAGGTCTAAGACTTATTTATTTCAATTTTTTTCCATGGTAAAAAGTCCATAGGTCCATTTGTCTCAAAAAATTTTCCATGGTAAAATATCTAAAGGGTAATTTTCCTTTAAACATTTTTCTCACATAAAAATCCCCAAAAAAATCAATTTTTTGATAAAAGTGTAAATTTCAATAACTTTAGGAAAAATGGAAATCTTAGTTTCTTTAGGGAAATTATTTTAGACAAAATGTTTGAAACAATTATCATGATGAAGACAAAAAATCCAAATATCATATTTTTGTGGGATAAGTGTCCAAGAGAGTTCAATACTTTAGTAAAATTATCTCAAAAAAAATGTATGAAATAATTATCCTGACAAATAAAGGGCGGAGTAGAAGTACCAAGAATAAAAAATCCTGCAATAATTATTGCTGAGACAAGAATGCTAAAGACAAAAATCCCAATGAGAAAAGTCCTAAATGATATTTACAAATTGCATACAATTTGAGCTCATAGGGTGTGTAAGGTTAGTGTACTTATGAATTTTTTCAATTTTGCATGAAAATCATCTCATGGTCAAGGGATCACATAACATAAGTACTTTAGATGCCATGAACATCTCCTGTAAGTTTGGTGCCTTCATGTTTTTTCTAACTCAAGATGAAATATTTTAAAAAGTTGAACAAGCAGTGTGAAGATTACATAGACACCTTTGATGGTTGTACGGATGTCAAAAATTAAGCTCAACTATTATCCATTAAGGCTTAATTTTGATGATTGTATAGACATCATTGATGGTCATGTGAATGTCAAGTGATGGGTGCACAAATGTCATATTTAAACCATGGTAAATATATATTGGGGATTAAATTTTACAGTCACATGCCTATCAAAGATTTTCATGCGAATGCAAAATGATTGGTATATTAACATCAAAATTAAGCTCAGTGATTATCTATTGGGGATTAAATTTTATTGTCATGCATCTATCAAAGACATCCATGTGGACATAAAATGATAGGCAAATGGATGTCAAATTTAATCCATAGTAGATATCCAGTAGCATTTGATCCATGTAAAATAGGATCTATGATCCATGTTTGATCATGAAAATTAAGATTGATGGTGTGAGCAAAAGTTGATTTATCAAAGGGCTCAAGTCGAATAGGGAACTACCACATGGTGGAAGGACACTAGCCTAGGCCAAGATTGATATTTTAGGGTTAAAAAATCCTATGGGGCTACCAAGTATCATGACCTCAAGGACAAATATATCTAGAAACTAATAACACTTGGTCTTTCAGATCAAGATCGATGATCTATATTGATCCATGCACACATATGCAATGGTGTGAGTTGATATGGATTGTTCAAAGGGTTCAAGAACAATGAGGAAATAACATATGTCTTAATGTGAAAAATGATCAAATTTAAATTAAGTGAATAGAGTGACATGGCGATGCCACATAGGCATCTACATCTTACTCAAGAACCCTATGCAACATAATTAGTGGGGCTTTCACCATTAATAATAGCTTGACAATTTATAAATTACAAATTTATGAGAGAGTCCAAAATTAATCCAAATAGGTCAAAGGTTAAAAATAATGCATTTATACATTACAAAATTAAATGTGAAAAATGCAAAATGTGAAAACAAGGTGGAGCCAAAAGGTAAAAAGTTGAAAATGACCTAAGTCTTTTGCATTGTTTCATTATTATGCTTGTCTAAGTTCCTCCATGTGTGAGAAATTAAAGGTTTGAAAATCTAAGGTGGGACACTCCAAATAAGATCATTCAAAAGGCCATGGATTAGAAATATTCCCAAAAAATCATGGTAAAATTATGTTGTTTCATAGCATTCATTAGAGGGAGAAAATCTATCCAAAAGTTTCTAGCTATGCAAACAAGTGGTCAAGAGCATCCCTAGGAACTTTCATATAATGGAAAATTTTGTTTAGCCATCTACCATGAATATTATCCTTCAAGATCATGTAAAATTCATCTCCCACCATTAAATAAAAATATGTGCTCCAAATCTTCATCATTCCTCATAGAGGTAGTTAAATTTATGATTTTTCTTGTAAATGGATGAAGATTTTAGACATGGAAAGGGAATATTTTCTAGCTAAAAGCATCTTGGTGGACTTAAAATTTTGTTTTGAAATTTTGAATGTTTCAACCCATAGTTCCAAATTTAAAAATATATAAATAGGGTTCTTTTCCTCTGATTTATTATGTTTGGGAAATTAGATGTTTAATTTATAAGTAATAAATGGGTCTGAGTAGATAAAATTAGTAAATAATATGAAATAATTAAGTCATTTATTTATTTAAAAAAATTTATGTTTTTCCTTTTGTAAAAATAGTAATGAGTGAGAGAAAATATGACTTAGCTTATTTTAGGATGTTACACCTGATATAGAATTTGATACTAAAAGAACAAGATTGGGACACTATCATAAATTGAGATTTGGAGTTTATTTCTTTATTGGACATGACCATAAAAAATAGGACACCCTAATGTAAGGTGCTATAGTATTTTTCTTATTTCTATTTTCTAAACTACTCATAAAGATATGATTTTTTTGGGTTTTGTTCATAGTGTTTGTGTGAACTTGTGTACCAAATTTTAGATCTTCACTATCAATGAATCTCTCTATAGAGATAATTATTTGGTTGGTTTTTTATTTTATGTAATTAAATAAAACTTTGTAAAATAGGGAAAATTGGTTAGTGTGTAAAGGATATGTTGGATGCACTTCATACCTCATGTGTGGGCATGTTGCCTACATACCAATACTCTGAGAAGGGATCGAGATAATGTAATTCTCCCATTGAAGTAGTTGGTGTAATTGTGTATGAGAATGAAAATAAATGAAAATATAGATGTATTTTAGATGGATATGGACTGGTGTAATGGTTTTAATAAGCTTGGACTAATATTGGAAGGTTGTATGCAGAGAATATGGAAAAGTGCCTAAATTTACTTGCTTGTATTTTTTCTTCTCTCTTATAAATGAGTGTCAACCCTTCTAAATGGAATTTGAATGATATTTTATAGACAAATCAATGATCATGGTTTAAATGAACTTATATTATGCTAACATGAATTAGGATAAGCATTCATTGAAATATGACCGTTATGACCAAAAGTACATTTGGAAAATAGCACCAAAAATAGGACACCCTAGGTTTCAACACTCTTGTCCAAGTTAGGTGATATTGTCCAAAGGGAATGAAATCTAAGGGGATGGATCTAGGCCTAAAATATCTACCTAAGTCTATAAGGGTTAAGTTCAAAAGGCTGTGGATGAATAGGAATCAGTGAAAGAAAATACTAAAAGGGTTGTGTAATCAAGTAGGAGGATCTATGGATTAGGTGTCTTTAGCCATACTTAAGTAACCAAATTTTGAATTTTATATGACTAAATTTATTCCTAATTTATTCTAGTTATGTAATAAAGTGAAATACTAGGATAAATGGAAAAAATAGAAAGCATACCTAAACTTATTTGTAAAGGTGAGGCCCATGGAGCTTGTTTGATGCTAATTTATGTTGGATAGTATATAGAAAGCACATTGTGCAAGTGTGAATCTAAAAAAAAAAAATAGACTAGTTTTTATTATATGTGATATAAAATAAGAACATATAAAAGCTAAGTAAAATAAAAAGGAAGAGAAAGGAATGAATACACCTCACTGAGTATGAAAACCAAGACAAAACCTATTATGATCTTGAGTAAGGCTGAGTAATGTTGGATTGTGGTAGATGATGTTGTAAAAAAAGTTATATCATGAATGGGGATGAGTACTCAATTCTTCAAAAAGTGGATTAAGAAGACAAAGGCTAACCCATTAGTTTAATCATCACCTATAAGTGAAGCTACATGATCATGCATGTGATAATCAATGTCTAGACTATGTTTCCAATCCCTCTGAATGAGTGTCTCAAGAATACAAAGGTTGATCCTTTAGTTACATTATTGCCCCATGAATTGAAGCTATGAAGTGATACAAGTATATAATAGATGTCATATGAGATGGCTCATGGATCTCATGGATGTTCTAAAAATCTGACAATGTGACATGGATAGTCGAATGTATGCTAGAAACTAGGCCACTATTGGCCATTCTGAAAGATGGAGATTAGGTCTATATGAAAGCCACTCTGAAACAAGTACACTAGGATTATGTGAAATCTAACTCAATTACTTGGGTACTCAAGAAGTTAAAATTTTATGATAGTTCAACTGGAAAAATATGCCAACCACCTACAAATAGAGTAATGAACACAACTACTAAGAATGCTTGGGTAATAAACTAAACTCGAAAACAAAATAAGACCAATGTGCCATGCACATTTCCCCCAATCAATGGTGTCTAGAAAATGGATTCTAATTTGGAAGTTATGTCAATTACCTAATCTAAAAATAGAAGTGAGATCTATCATGTCGTGTATGATACCCCCTATATTTGGATTCCCTAAGAAAACTATAGTAAACTATTGATTCTGACTGATCTAGATGTGCAAAAACTATAGTTGAGTTAAACATTTTACTATTACTATAAAAACTAGGTGTTTTTATTCTTAGAAAAGAGTGCAAAAACAAATAAACCATTGTGTTTGGTGCCATTATCCATTTATAGTTCTATTTTCCTATGATGAAACTGGTTATTGATCTAGAATTTTTAGTTTTTTGTATTCTATTCTGATTAGTTTAACCTTTGAATTCTAAACTAGGTGATCTGAATGATTGTTATGTTGACTACTAAGAGATTTTATCTCTGTGATAAAAACCCTTGCTTGTTTCCTCCTCTTTTAAGAGTAGTAATTATTGAACATGTAATGACTACTCTCAGAAGAAAGGAGTCCTACAAGTGTGTTATGTTGCATATATACATGATATATCAATGATATTTTACAATATATCTCTAGATATAATAATGTTTGTATTGAGAGATTGTTATATCAATAGGGGTATGCCTATATATATATATATAATATAAATCATGCATAATGTACTGAAATAGAACTAGAAATTTTAGATGTCAGTTGTTAGTTGGAGGGATGGAGCATGATGTCCATCATGGCATCCAAGAAAGCAAAGTAAATGCATGATATGGATCATAACATTGCAAAAATTTATAAGTGAACAAGAAAATAAGCATACAAGGCAAGAAGTAATAAGCATACAAGGTTAGCCAAGGGGCCACATAAACAAGGAACATGGGCACATGTCACTCAAACTAGAAAGCAAGTATACAAGGCATGTTCACATGCCACATAAACATATAATTTGTAACAAGAAAACATTGGCATGACAGCCATAAGCACATAAAAAAGTACAAGAAATGGAAATTTGAAAATGTCTAAAGGTACACATATGAATAGAAGTAAAGGACATTAAAAAATGTCCTAAGGCACATATAATAAACAATACTAGAATTGGAGATATAATCACATCTAGCTATGCAAAGTAAGAAAGGGAAGCATGTAAAACCTAGAAAGGTACAATCACATCTAACTAATCAAATCAAGAGTAAAAATATGAAAGATATGTTTAGTACAAGACTAAGTATATGATAGGAAATACACAAGTATAATATACTAATGAGTGTTGATGTTGTAATCTATGTAATTTAGTAAGTAATATATGTCAACATGATAACTAGAGTGTGTGGTGTATGAATGACATAACCTGGATGGTTTAATCATGTAAAATATGCCCCCAGTGAGAAGATGTATCAATGTGCATTTCAAACTTAGAAGTAGGATACCCCCTCAATGGTTAGAATGAAGCAATTTAAAAACTAAAATTCATTGCACGCACTAAAAGAAGATTTAGTGAAGCATGGTAATGTAGATAATTGACAAACAATAACACATAATAGAAAATGT
Source organism: Torreya grandis (assembly GCA_037957365.1). Taxonomy (NCBI): domain Eukaryota; kingdom Viridiplantae; phylum Streptophyta; class Pinopsida; order Cupressales; family Taxaceae; genus Torreya; species Torreya grandis. The sequence continues at coordinate 1,383,553 of JARHVA010003679.1, read as the reverse complement.
AATTCTAACATAGTAGTAGAAATATAAAACATGGATGATTCATACAATCTAAATGTTTTTGAATTATTTGAATATTTTTGTATTTTGAAAATTTGTATTGCTTTTTTATTTTTATATAATTTATGTAAAGTCAAGAAAAAGAGATTATGTACAAGTAACGCTAAAAAGAAATTATGTACAAGTAATGTGTAAAAATAAAATACTATACATGAAATCTATGTAGATACATAATGTTCATTGGATTTTTAAGTTTCTTTCCTTCAAGTGAATCTAGATGGTACACTTTAGGTTTAATATTTTCATTAATGATGTATGGTCCTAACCAATTGGGCTTGAATTTTCCTTTGATTTCTTCTTTAACATTGATGTTATGAAGATTTTCTTTGAAAATGAGATCATTTAATTCAAATTATCTTGTGTGAACTCATTTGTTGTAATATTTTTATATATGTTGTTGGTAGATTCTAAGATGTGTTTCTACTTGAATGTGTGTATGGTGTAGTTCTTCAAGCTAGTGTATATGTTTTTCATGATATTAATCATTATTGAGAATCCCTTTAAGGGAGACATGAAGATATTGCATTTCTAGTTCCAATGGTAAAACTACTTCTATGCCATAAACAAGTGAATAAGGAATGGATCCTATGGGTGTATGAATACCTATGTGATAAGCCCTCAATGTAAAGACTAACTGATTATGCCAATCATCTTTGAATTTGGTCGCTATTTTTCTCAAAATGCTATTGATTATTTTATTAGTGGATTTTACTTGATTGTTTCCTTATGGGTAGTCTGGAGTATAAAATGTGTGTTTAATCTTATCTTTTGTGAAAAAATTATTGATAGTTTTATTCTTGAATGGTGTGCCATTATAAAAAATGATGGCTATAGGTAAGAAAAGCATGAAGTAATGTGGGTCATGAGGAAGTTACAAATATCCTCCCTTATATTAGATTGAAGTGGAACTACTTCCACCCATTTGGTAAAGTATTTGGTAGTTGTGATGATGAACTTGTGCCCACTATAAGATTCAATGTTAATTTTTATGATAAGATCAAATCCCCATAACATGACTATCCATGGAGAAATAATAGGTTACAATTGTTGTGAAGGTGAATGTTATAAATTACTATGTCATTGACATTTATCACATAGCTTTGTATATTGTAAACATTCTTCCTTCATAGTGGGCTAGTAGTAACCCTATCAAATTAACTTGTGTGACATGACCTTACCACTAAAGTGACCACCACACTCACTATCATGTATCTATGTAAAAGGAATTTTATATTCTAGTGAAGTCAAGCATATTAGTTATTATCCATCAAAATATTGATTTAAGAGGTCCCCACCAATGATTACATAACAGAGTGCTTGTTTGTGTAGCTTGCACTTGTCATTCATGAAATGGTATCTAGTGTAACATATTTGTTTTAAAAATTATAAATGTTAGAAAACCAATCTAGAGTTATATAATTACATGTAGTGGCTATTATGGATAGTTATATTATATATACATTAGATATTGATGATACTTGTAGTCATTTAATTATGAAAATATCTTGATCATCATTAATATCGATAAGGATTAGAGAGGCAACACTTATCATTACATTTTCATGTCAGTTGTCTTTTCTTGGTATAATTTTTATAGGAAAATAATCAAATTGCAATGATAAAAATTGTACCATGTTACAATATGGGATAAGATGTTCCTCCTTTGTCTGATAGACATCATTGACTTTATTGACCACTAGTTGTGAATCATCGAAGATTTGATTTTGAGGGATTGGGTCACAAATAGGCCTAAGATAAGTGCTTCATATTCTATGTTGTTTTTGGTACAGGAAAATATTAGTTGGTATGTTATAGGAACTATGTGATTGGAAGAATAAATAAAGACAATGTTTTCCCTTGCACTAGATGTGCATCAAGATCCATCAAAGAACATGGTTCAAGTATTTGAATAAGTAAAATAAGTAGTAAATCATCTTTGAATGTATCATTAGGAGGGTTGGTTTCCAAGAGTGGTGTTATTGCCAAATGATATGTAATGATTTAGCCCTTTATTGATTTATGGAGGATTGTTTTTAAGTCAAATTCTATTAGCAACATAACCCATTTTGTGATACGACCAAAAAGATATGGTTTTTCTAGGAGGAAATTTAGGGGATATACTTTTTTAATGACATGGGTCTCATTATTGACCATGTAATGTTAGAGATTCTATGTAGAAAAAAATAATTCTAGACACTATTTTTTGATTGTAAAATAATTTTTTTCATAATCAAACAATGTGGGACTAATGTAATAAATTGCTCACTCAGTATGTTGATCATCATGTTATGCTAGGAGTGTTCCTAATGCATGATTTGTTGTTAATATATATAGGAGGAAAGGCTTAAAATGGATAGGTGGTACTAAAATAGGAGGATTAAGGAGGTATTAATTGATTGTATAGTTTTCTTGACAAGCTTGGTCTTAGACAAACTTTGTATCTTTATTTAGCAAGCAAGTGAATGATTGAATTTTATCAGCAAGTTATGCTAAAAAATTATGGATTACCTAGATATTACCTTATAGGGAATGAGTTTGTTTTAATTTCATAGGAGGTGGCATATCAATGATTGCTTTCAATTTCTTAGGGTCAACCTCTATGCCACACTGAGAAATAATGAAGCCTGAGAGTTTACCTGATGTAACTCTAAACACACATTTATTTGGGTTTAATCAAATGTTTTATTTCTTGAGTCATTGAAATTTATTTTGTAAATCAATATCATGATGTTGTCATTGTTTGGATTTAGCAAGTATATCATCAACATAATCCTTGACTGTATGGTGAATCAAGTCATGAACAATGTGCATCATAGTACATTGATATATGGCTTTAGCATTATTTAATCTAAAATGCATTGTAATGTAACAAAATATACTATAAGGTGTTCTAATAGATGTTTTTTATTGATCTTATTCAATAATTTTTATCTGATTGTAACCGGTAAAACCATCTATAAATGATAAAATTTCATATCTGATTGTGGAATTTATGATCATGTCAATATTTGGTAAGGGGAAATCATCTTTGGGGCATGATTTATTTAAATCTCAAGAATAAAAATAACATCAAATTTATCCATTAGGTTTTATGATGGGAACTATATTGTAATTCTATTTAGGATGTGCTACTAGTCGAATGAAACTAGCATTGAAGAGGCATTATATTTCATCTTTGACAAGGAGAGCCACCTTATGATGTATTTTACAAATTTTTTGTCTAACTATTTTAGCATCAAGGAATAAATGAATCTGATGGACTATTATAGATGTAGCAATTCCTAGCATATCTAAATATGACCAAGCAAAGAGTTATAAAAGATTTATTAAATCTTGATGAATATCTACATCCTCTTCCTTTTTTAGGGTAGTGTCTAATAAGATAATTTAGGGATATTTGTTGGTTCCAAAATTGAAATTTACTATTTCATTTTTAAGTTATGTGGATGATTGAGTGTATATAGAGTTATATGAATAGTATCATCTGAGTCAACTAGTATATTAGGGGAAGAATCTATATTTTCTTTGAAGTATGCATGGCAATTCATGTGATTTGGAAATCCATTTTTATGATAACAAGATGGGAGTTACTCATATTCTCCATGAAATTATAGGAGGATTCATCATTAGATAATTCATCTAATGTAAACATATTAGGTGAAACTATATTATTGATCAGATCAAGATAGGCCAATGATAATGTAGAGGCATGATTAATTATATTATTGGTATGTGCAATGGGTGGACAAAACTGTATGTGTTTAGAAAGGGAGGGAAAATATTTATTATGATTAAGGCTAAACTATTATCCCAACCCTTGCATTTGATGTTGTGTAGATGCCTTGATAGGATTGACTATTCCTTGTTCATGTTTTCTAGGTCCTTTGCCCTGATATCCCATCTTATTAAGATATTTGAGTGAAAAAGGTGAGGTGAATTAGTGATCTGGTTTTGATATTATAATAAAAATTTTATTTGTCTAATTTTGTGTATGGTTTGAGGGTGAATTATGAGTAGCGAGTTATGTATTTATATTAAAAATATTAAAGTGTGAGATATAATTATATGGGGATTCAAAAACATGGCAATATTTGAAAGGTTCATTATCTATTTGGCATGTGTATATGTAACCTTTGTGACTCAATTTTAGACAAGCATGGAATGTAAAAGGGATTCCATGCATATCATGAATCCAAGGCCAACCAAGTAATATATTATAATTAAGGTCATTTGGCATGACTTGCAAAGTGGTTGGTAGTGTCTTAGGCCTTAAGGTAAGATTAAGTGTTATTTCACCCATTACGTTTTGTGGAATGTTGTCAAAACCTCTGATGTTTATATTAGAATGATCTAGATCTTGAGGTTGTATGTTAAAAAGCTTAATAAATGATATGTTGCAAATTTTAAGTCTTGAGTCAGTATCGACTAAGACTCTTTTAACTCCTACATCATTAATTCTTAATTGAATATACAATGGTAGATGTCTTTTAATGATGTGTTGTAGGGGTAAATGTTCTTTCTCAAAAGAGATATGCTCTTTAGTCTATTGCATTATGTTGAGGATAGATGCAACATGATTTGGTTCAAATAAAACATAAATTATAGGATTTTGAAGGGTTGAATACAACACATCTTTATAAATATCTGATCACTGAAGGATCTCAAGAACAAAACTATAACTAAATCAGTACTAGCCTAGGTGGTAAAGCTATCACCATAGGTGTAATCAACCTGCCTAACTTCATAAACTTGGGTGATATCATGGATCACATGATATACTATAGGCGTAAATATAGTAGTAGATTTGGGATAAGATCTATAATTACCAATTTTGAAGGGAGGAGGGATGGATGCAACTACTAGTGTTTGCTTGTGTCTAGTAGTGATAGGAAGATACTTAAAAGTTCCTAATGAGTTATATGCATGTTGACAAAAAGAATGAATATGAAGTAAAATGCATGACTTTTTATTTATGATTTCTGAAATAATATGTTTAAAAATAGCATTCCTTAATGAGTAAGAGATAGAGAGTTCAATTTTTTTCCTAAAGGCATATAAACTTTGGATATGCAACATAACATTTCAAATACATTTAGAAAGTTATATTTGAATAGTTTTCCATATGAGGAGTGGAAATCAAAGGATAGATAAAATGAATTTTTACATAAATTCATATAAACATTTGATATACAACATAAAATTTTGAATTCATTTAGGATAATAGAGTTGGTAATCATTACATATGAGTGAAAGAGAATATGTAAAAATAATTTTAAAATCTTGTGCATTTTTTGCAATGAATTTTTTAATATCATCCCATTTAATGAAACATAAAAATGAAATTCAAAGGATGAAGATATGTACTAACATATGATAAAATTCATTATTCATGTACATGATAGGTCCCATTATGGTCTCCTTATTATTTTCAAGAAATGTAAGAAAACTTTGTAAATAAATAGACAACATTTTTGGAATTTAATTATGGATGTAAGATGATATTGTAATAAGTAAAATAGGAGAGATTACATCAACTATGGATTGTTTCAAAAATATTTTTTCAAAATACTATGAGTTTTTGGGCTAAGTATGCAATATAAAATTTAGAAAATGGTTGGAAAATTAGTGGAAAATAACTGGGAGCTAGTTGATGCAACTAGGGTTTTTGAATGATTTTTATAAAAAAAATAGTATGATAATTTTTTAAAATTTTGATATGAATTTATAGAAAATTTTTAGAATTTTTCTTGAAAAATTTAGTAAAAATAAAAAAATATTTGTAAAATCAGCAATATATTTTTCCTAGTGTTTGGAATGTGTTTGTATGCAAAAAAGACCTAGTATGTGCAAACTAGGGTTTTAACAAAATATATGATAATTTTGAAATTATTTAATTTTTATTTTGAAATTAATTTGGAAAAATAAATAAATTATGGCAAAAAATTAAAAAAATGTACCTTAGGGTTTCTAAGTTTTTTGTGGGAAATTTAAAGTAAGTCAGGTTCACTAAATGATTTATTATTTTTGGCAAATTAGATGTTTAATTAATAAATAATAGATGGGTATGAGTAGATAAAATAAGTAAATAATATTCAATAATTAAGCCACTAATTTATTTAAACAAGTTATACTTTTTCCTTTTCTAAAAATATTAATGAGTGAGAGAATATATGACTTAACTTATTTTGAGATGTTACAGCTGAGATAGAGTCTAATACTAGAGGAACAAGACTTAGACACTATCACAAACTGATATGTATAGTTCATTTATTTATTTTATAGGATAACTAAAAATAATATACCCTATTTTATAGTGTTGTAGTCCTACTCTTACCACTGTTGTCCAAACTACTCACATAGATATGATTTTTGGGGGTTTTATTTAGAGCATTTGTGTGAGCATGTATACCAAATTTTAGATCTTTACTATCAATGGAGCTCAATATAGATCTGATTATTCATGTGCTTGTGTATTATATGTAATTAATTATAACTTTATAAAATAATAAAAATGCATTAGTGTGTAAAATATACATTGGATGTACTTTACACCCTATGTGTGGGTATGCTTCTTACATACCAATACTCTGAGGAAGGATCAAGCTAATGTAATTCTCCCATTGAAGTGTTTGGTGCAATTGTGTATTAAAATGTAACTATATTAAAAATTGGGTGTATTTTAGATGGCTAGGGGCTGGTGTAAGGGTTTGAATAATCTTGGAAAAATATTGTAAGGCTATATGCAGAGAATAGGGAAAAGTGTTTGAATGTACTTGCTTGTATTCTTGATTCTCTTTTGTAAATGAGTGTCAATCATCCTAAATGGAATTTGAATGAAATTTTATATTGAAATTAATGATCATGGGTTAAATGAATTTATGTTATGGTTACATGAATTAGGATAAGTATTCAGTAAAATATGACCATTAGGACCAAAAGTATACTTGGACAATAACACTAGAAATAGGACACCCTAGGTTTTAGCATTCCTATCTAAGTTGGGAAATATTTTCCAAAGGGAATGAGACTTAGGGGGATGGATATGGACCTAAAATATCTTCTTGGTTATATAAGGGTTAAATTTTTAAGGTTGTGGATGACTGGTAATTAGTGAAAGAAAAGCCTAAAAGGGTTGTGCAAGCAAGTAGGATGACCTATGGATTAGTTGTCTTTAGCCATACTCAAGTAACCAAATTTTTCTTTTTATGTGACTGCATATTCTATTCAAGGTTGTTTTTATTAATTTTTGTAGGTGTTAATTTTATCTAAGTCTAGGTTATGTAAAAAAATTGGGATCAATTACTGTTTATAGATCATGTCTCCCTTGATAAGGTGGTTGAAGTTGTATAGCCATTAGTGATATTTTAGAGCATCTTTGTGTCTCATTTGTCAAAATATCAATCTCGCCATACTTTTCCCCATGGTATAATTTTGAAATATTTATATGTTTAATCTCTTTTCAAGTTAATGAAAATGTTTGTGGTTCTTTTCTATTTCCTATTGATGAAGCATAAAAATCTATTTTGCAAATATTGTTGACTAGATATCTAGTTTTATGTTCATTACTAGTTATCATTTTGAGCATGGATCTAGGATATAAAACCCTTTCTATATTATTTTAGAATTTATTGTTAGGTTACCCTAGGTTTACAGGTTCAATAGGGAAAGGCATTTGAATAATTATTTTTAGTGTATGTTCTATTCTTTCAAGGATCGTTTGGAATTTCTCATTATCTTGCATTTGAGTTTTTATGCATCTTTACTAAGGATATTATCATGAAATACTATAAAACACTTTTTTATTTGGAATCCACCAACACATCACCCTCCATTTTATAATTATCCAACTATTTTACCCCATCCTACCCTATAAATAATACACCCTATTGCATATTATATGTGTTATTTTCCTTGCAAATGCATAAGATCTTGCATATTTGAAATGTGTTTATAGTTTGTGTTTTAAATTCTATAATTTCAATCTTTTATTTGACCCTTGTTATTGAACATTATATAGAATGAAGATTACAATCTCTTTCCCATTTATTTTTAGTAGCTTGTATATGACTTAGATCATTTATACATTTTGTGTGACAACCCCTCATGGGTAAAGTGTGAGAACTTGGTTATGAATTGGTCATATTTCATCCTTGTGCCAATAATCCCAATGTATGTTTAATCATAAAAAATCTTCATGTGAGAAAGCTACCCCTTAGGTCCTCTCACCTTTGTTTAGGTAGAGCCAAAATTAGTAGGGAGCTAACCATACCCTTTGTAGGTACCTCTAAATCATTGTATCCATTCATTCAATTCTTGATGAAAAACCCTCCCATGGATATAATACCATATCAATGGGTTTTTCATCTTAGTTTTCCATTTTATTCAAATGTTCAAGGTTAAGTGAAAGAGGTGTATAACTAGGAACCAATAGAGTGAGTGTTAGGTTTTCTAGTTTATAAAGAAATTTTTTGGATAGTTGTTACTCTTTCTGGATCAATATGGGTATCCTTGTTATAAAAATAATAACCCAAGATCTTTCATTTTATTACTACAAATATAGACTTTTTTAGATTAAAAAAGATACCATGAGAGTAACACCTTTCAAAAACTCTTTTTATGTGTTCAAAATGATCTTCTCTTTTGTTTAAAAAGACTATAAGATCATCCATGTATATTATAATGATATTTTATTTAAAAATTTTGAATTCCCAATTCATCACCCATTGAAATGTTACCCCTACATTAATGAGGCCAAAATACATCCCTCTATAGGAAAAATTTCCCCATGGGGTAGTGAAAGTTATTTTGAATTGATCTTTTATAGCTACTTGGACTTGATTAAATCCTAAGAATCTATCTAACATATACATCATTTTATATCCTATGACATCCTGCAAAATATTATCAATTAATCATAAGGGTTAGTTATCCTTGAGTGAAGCTTTAGTGAGATTGTGGAAACCTACACATATCCTAACTTCCTCATTATTCTTCCAAATAGGTACAATTTTGGACACCTAAACCAAGTGCTAGATAAGGATTTTAATCCTAAAATCTAACATATTTATTTCTTCATATATAGTTACAATTATTTTTGTATTATAGTTCTTCAACTTTTGCCTAAATAAATTGACACCATATTCCAACAAAATGTCGTGTTGCATGATTTTTCATCTAAAATACTTTAGATGAATATAGTGTGAAGTGAATACATATTTGTATATATTAAATATATTAATGAAAATTATATGTTATTCCTTAGAAAAATATTTTATAATATTAACATACCTCAACTCTTATTGCTTTCCAATATTTACCTTTTAATATTCAGGGGATCTTGTGGGATTTCCTTGAATCTTTGATTTTATGTATCTATCATGTTTGTCAAACATTTACTGTAAAAAGACTAGACCTTTATGAATATTGTTTCCCTTAAACTATATACTTTTGTATTATAGTTTACTATCCTTTATGTTAGGTGTTTGTTAAGTTTGTTCTTGTTTCTTTCCAAAGTAGAATATTTCTATATGTAGAGGAGCTTCCATTAAAAAAAATTCTGAAATTATCTTTTTGTTCTAGATAGGAAATGATTTATTCTTAATTATTGAATACTTTCCAATGCTTATATATATAGTTAAAATTAGGGTGATATATCATTTAAATTACTTACTGATCATTATCAACATTTAGAAGATGAATCAACAAGGAAGTGGATATAACTAAAGTGTCATCTTTCGAGTTTTATATTCTAGGGACTTAATTTATAGAGAAAGCTTTGAAGGCCTAAATTTAGTCATATATCCTATTTATATAGTGTTTAAGACTCTCCTTTTTACCTGATATTTACCTCACACCTATTTCACATCACATTTTACTTTGATGTTTTGAATGTCCATCTCTTTTGCTACTTGTAATCCTAGAAATAATGCCTCAACCATATTCAACATGACACTTATCAATAGTTATAGGGAAATTATTATGCTACTCAGTGTATCACTTTACCTACTATGTTTTTGAGCCTATATTAAAACTATATCCTACTCTACCACATGTCAAACCAACTAATATGTAGAGTTACTCCATGCATTGGTCTAATTGGATACTCACATCAGCTACACCAAATCCCTCATAAATACTCCTTCCACTAAACTGCTCATGAGTTTGTATGAGAAAGGAAATGATTATTTATGTGTATAAATTAGAAGTATGATATCACCTAATCCATTCATTGAGTAAATTCTATAAAAATATTGATTCTATATATAATTGGAGTTACACTCTACTAGTTTAAAAAGTTCTAAATATTTTTTAGCCATCATCATATAAGTGTTAGGACCTATTTCCTCATAAAATATATTTTCCCAAGGATCATTTTACATATGAACTAAGATTTTAAAATTTAGTTCTAGGATTAATATTTCATTGAATCCTTTCACATCAATCACTATTTGTGTCCAATCTAGTTTGATTTCTCCTCTAAGATATATACAAAAAGATTTACTTAGAAGCATCCCATAACTAGGAGATATATATATTAATAGTATGGTAATTTTTATTGGGAGGTTAAACTATGTAAAGAAACTTTTGAATCCTTTATATGTATAACTAATGGAACTTGATTGATTCCATGTTAAATAAATTATCAAATGTTCAATTATAGGTGAATCATAAGGTGTGCTCAACTTTGGCCAACATGCCATTATTTGAAGCTCCTAAATGAATTATATAGTTACTTAATTTATAAAAAATAAAAATAGATACATATAAAGTATTTTTTATTTGATAAGTAATAACTACATTGTTTTTTGATTGGAAATTAACTATCCTGATATGTGCTCCTTAAGGAACTATTGGAATTTCATCCTTTGATGAACTTGACTAGTTTGTCTAACTACATAGGGTTATTCATAAGGTATTAATTTTGATAAATTTGAGCCTTATTATTGTTCATGTGGTTGATTATCTCAAAATAATAATTTTTAGGTTATTCATTGAGAATCACATGAGGAAAATTCAAATTACTAGACTTTTATAGATATTTATCTTCAAAAAAATTGGTAAAGGGGTGCCTTTATTGAGAACAAATTTGGGATTATCTTTCACATTTTGATTATTGGGTTATTTTTTTTTATAAAAATATTTCATCTTATCATTTAATTCTTGTATCAATACTGTATACACATGGCTATTCATATATTCAACACTTTCCTCATAATAATTACCTTTGGGATCATACTCAAAATAAACCCCAATAGATTTAGTATTGGGTTATTTAATCTCAAGTGAATATGTTCACAAAATACCATCTTTGAGGAGTTGTTTAATAGTGAGAAGTTGTAGCATTCTATCCATTTCTAGGAAGTTTGTACCATTGTGGTCATTGGTGGTGTGAAAAATACATGCATAGTGAATGGAAATAGGTGTTGACTTGATCACAAATTCAAGATTTGGAGGATGAAATATAGAATGAACATTTCCATAGTATGTAAAAAAGGGCCTTCTGGGTATATATGTTTACATATTATTTTGTGAATGAGGAATTCATTTCTTTAAATCCAAGATATCATTTGTTAGTTTATGAATCAATGAGTATGTTGAATTATGTTCTCTACTTTTAAATGCATATGTATTCATTTTCCTAGATATGATCATGTCATATTCAATATTATTGGATTGGGTTTATGTAGTTCCAAATGTTTAAGTATGATTCCTCCATACTGAGAATCATACCTCTAGTATATATGCATTTAGAAATGAATATTGTTGATTTTACACCATAGACAATATGATAGCTAGTATTTTATGTAATAACTTGTTGAAATAGGCTATGAAATATGTCATAGGTTCATGGGAGTATTTTTTTTTTTGAGACAATTGTGCAAAAATTAAGTGTTCATATTCAACATGTTTAAACCTTTCTTCAAATTTTTAACTCATTATTTTTCATTATGGGATGGAACCAATGGGCATATGGTAGAATTATTCTATGACTCCATCCAATTTTTCCATGAACAATATAACTAACACATATTCATGTTCAACACTTAAAATACCACAAGTGGATAAAAATCCTTTATGTGTTAATAAAGGTGTTTTATATGGTCACTAATAAACTTAGGGAAACTATTTATTGAATATTTTGGCAGCTCATGAATTTGAGTTCCCAAAGCTAATGGACCTATATGAGCAAACCATGTTATGAAATTTTATTACTCAGGATAAAATATTTTTTAGTTATAATATTATATTTATAGGTTGTACCTTCATATCCATTCTAGTGAAAATATGAAACTAAATTATTTTTATCAATAAAAAAGAATCATAAATTCCCTTTTTCTATATGGATCTTGTGTACCTTCTACCAACCAAGATGTTAAAACATATCAAGGATCTATGGTTATTATTCTTCCAATAATGAATGTAATGATTCTTTGAGAAAAAATAGCACATTGTTCTTCTTCATCTAGCATGGTTGCATCTCTTTGAAAATTAGAATTATCCACACTGTTATCCTAAGTAAACTATTGTAAATCAAAAAAAATGTTTTCTTGTGAACATTTCTTCCATTTGAGGTTTTGTTGGATATCTCAGTTTTGATTTCCAAAGATAGTCATTCATATGAATACAACATAAATAATGTGGGTTGCATGGAAAGTACAAAATGTGCCCCATGGTGGGAGAAAAATATTGTTGGTGAAATAATTGATATTTATGATCAATCCGAGTTTCAAAATAGTATAGGATAAATAAATTATCTCCTCTATTATGTTGGGATCTTCCCTTTATTTAAATTATTAAAAAATAATATATTTTTATACAACAAGTTGAATTGGGGGATTATAGTAGTAATATTCATTTGGAAAGAAAGAAGGTGAAGAGTTATGAGCGTATAAACAAACTTAAATGTCATCTACTTTCATAAAGATAAAACTATAAAATAGTTAGATAATTTAGGAGATCAAATGTAATCAGTGCTTTGAAAATTGAGTAATGCATTAACCTAATAAAAATAAATACAAATTAAAGAAAATGAAACACAAATTTATGGTATTTCCTTAGTTCATGGACAAAATATTAAGAAAAAGTATCCATATTCTTTTTCAAGATTCACCAATTACAAAAATTAAAAATCCCCTTTTCCAATTTCCATTTCTTGTATTTATAAAAAGAGAAGTACCAATTTTCCTAGAATATATGCTTAGACAAAAATAGAAAGGAGTTATATGAACCTTGATGGCAAGCTTCATGTGAAATGAAAGAATTTGTGGATGGATTTGAGATAGATGAATATTTCTTAGCTAGTTCCTTTTCTCATGTAGCCTTGAATCTCTAGAATATTTTGACCACCTTAAGAGCTTCATTGCTTTTGGGAACTACCATAAGTTAGAAAGACATGAACTATCTATGGGAAATAAATTTAAGAATGATTATTGCCCTATAAAATTCTTCCAATTAGGTATTTATCTCTTCCAAGTGAAAAATGGATATCTCTAAGTATTTTCATTGAAACCTTGTTGAATTTTATCTTGTTAAGAAGATATTATTTGACCACTTTCTGAAATTGGGTATTCAATTCATCCATATTACGTGTAGTGATACTATTGTATTTATACAAATCATAATTAATTTCATCCTAGTTGGTGGAGATTACCTTGAATTTTTATTTTCCCATGTCTATACTTTATTTCAACTCCATGATGGCTTTATTCAAAACATTCATTCTTTAGAGTATACACTCTACCCATTTACAATCAGTGTCATTTTATTCCTTTTAAAATAATCCACATTATACCATCACTTTGGCTTCAATCACAATCATCTATTTTACATATCCAATCACTTCTTCTCACACTTTCAAATCAATGGGTGGCATTTAATTTATTTGAGGATGGGTGACCTATCTTTATCAATAGAAGTATATATCTTCATGAATTATTTAATAAAATTCATTGCAATTACAATAAATTCAACCACCCATGCCTATATAGTTTTTCCATAAGCATTATTATTAGTAATAGTAGTAATATATTCTTTTCTAATCCCAATAAATTATATTGTAAAATCAACCTATGGGGTCTTGGGAGCCTCAACAAGATTGAGAAATTAATTAACATAGCCTACCAATTGTTTGACCTATTATCTAAGTTGATATTTAGTAAATTTGTCTTGATCCAACATTTTCATTATTATTTTAGTGATCTCTCATAGGTTATGAATGTCATTTTCCCATGTCACTTATTCAAGTGATATTCTCTTGAGAGTATAGTCACTCATTATCATTTATTTTATATCCTTCTCAACATTGGGCTCAACAATATCCATGAAATATGACCCTAATGGATCGAATACCAACTTATAAGTGGTTTTATCTTTCTTTGATGTAGGGGAATTTTTAATATTAGCAAAAAATTCAAAATATAGAATTTCCACTTTGACTATCTTTTTTATTTTCCTCAACATTAGTTGTTTCCATTTAAATGAAAGGTCACTAAAAGATACCAGTTGACCTTAAGAAAAAGAGGGATTGGAAGGATTTGGAAGAGTGTTTTTAGAGGGAGTAGGTATTTATGAATATCTTAATGGATAATATGTAATTTATACCTCCACTTCCTTTTATGAACTTGTTGAACTAATTCTTGAGTGGAGGCCAAGTATTGTTACATAGTATTTGGAATGAAAAATTTAGGGTCACCAAGGGATTTTATCAAATACCATAGATTTATAGATTTATTATCTTGCTTATTTTCCCCTAATAATGGATTTTATTCACATATTTTTCTTTTTTATTTCCATTGATCAATATCTTCCTCTCTACCATCCTCAAAACTAGATGAGCTAAATGTATCAATTACCACATTATTATTACTTATTATATAAGTAAGTGGGGAATATTTTTTGTGGGACCTGAACTATTTCTTATCCTTTAACATCTTTTTTTTACCCTTGATTTTTTATTTTCCAACCATTTATTTGTATTATATAATACTCTTTTTATTCTCCAATGTAAATCAACAAGTTCTCTAATCAACCAATTTATGGTTGGCAAGGGTATACCAATAATTATATTTATATATTCGATATCAATGAAGTATGTATTATCATAAATCATTAATTTTATTACTCATTCATCTATGAATACTCCTATTTATTCAAGATACATTTGAATACATTCTATTTGAATTAATGCAAATTCATCTACATAATCAGTCTAGTAGTCTTCTATATGAGTTTTGTGCTTGTAGTTAGGTCTTATGCCAAGATTATGATTCGCATATCCTCTAATATTAATGGATTACCTACTGTCATAGGACTAAAGATTAAAATTATATATGGCCAATTCAATGACTTATGCATTGGTCATTATTTTATAAATAAAGTGTCCCAATGTAATGGGGAATGAAAAATTTAGTATGTGCTTTCCTCTGTAGCAATTTAGAAATGATTCCAATTGTAAACATAGTTATATGAGAATAATTTTATTATTTTACAACATTGGGATCCTTAGGGTGCGTGCTTCATAATTTCTAACTCTAATAAACATTAGTTTTTAAATTTTATGTATTAACTACCATAATATTTGATCAAGCTCATTTATGTAGATGAAATTTGCATTCCCCAATCCTCTTTAAGGCACTAAAATACTCACATTATGAATGCATCATTGATTCTAGTGTAGTTTTTATTACTTTATCACAATGTGAGTTAGGGGAAACATTCAAATACCTATGTTAACAATGTGATGATCCCATGTATTGAAAGTCATAGATATACCCTTTTTGAGGCAAATGAATACACTAGATAGGATGTCATGAAAAACTATTTTGAGGTTTGAAAATTTACTAATCGATCATGCAAATCATCACTATTCATCTCACCCAAATATATGAACTTCTTCGTATGAAAAATGATTTTCATTGGAAGGAATATCCAATGATGGAAATTCTTGGCATATTCATTTTATATTATTTAATTCAATAGGGTGTTCATATATAAAATTTACTCCTTTAAATCTACCCTAAAAACGTTTTTAGGGAACTTGGATGGTCTCTCTCTCTTTTTCTTTAACCTTGAGTTGTTGATCATGATTAAACGTGTAGTAGGATGTTTGTTGTAGTGTTATTCTTATTTCTTGACATATTGATAAATTAATCATGAAGTGGTGTCTTGATTTTCATGCTCATATATACTATGATTACCTTTTCCATGAGCTCTCTAAACTTCATCTTGATTTCTCTTATTTGAGGATCGTAGTATTTTGAACAAGTAAATACCAACTCTGAGCATTGTAATAAGGTGGGTAAGGTTTTTACTTGTGGTAGGCCATGTTTAAAGATGCATTTAGTGAGAAACATTGGGATTTTAGTATTCAATATTTTGTGGAAGTGTTTCAAATCAATATTCCCAATCTATGAATCAAAAATCTTTAAGCAATCATAATCTAGAACCAATAGTTTTTCGTACACCATGTATTTGTACTTTATCCTTCTAGTTTTAAGTTTGGGAAAGGTTGTTTATAAATAAAGAGAAATGATGTCCAATAGGTCTAATGGTAATAAATATTGAATTAGTTGGAAATAATGTAGAGTAGTGAACATATGGTGCTTTGGGTTATCATGAAAATACTATGAGAATGAGGTTTCAGATAGGGGTATAAATTCATAAAATGGTAAAAATAACCTGATAACAATTTGAAAATGATCTAGTATGTTTTTACATGGATAAAATGGAAAAAATAGTATGGATTCACAAAAGGGAAGAGATTGGGTAGGTAGGATTCCATCTCTCCAGAGTATAATTCAAAAATGTGAAATGAGAAAATGAACCCTAACCTCAATATATAACTTTTCTTGGAAAAGAATCACACATAAAATTTCAAGGTCAGTACTCATGTGTACACATCTAAGGGGAATGTTAGGTCTATCCCTCTATGTCCTCATGACATGCATGGATGTGAAAGCATGGCTACATGGAGATTTATATTTACACGTATATGTCTAAGAAGGCCCATTTTTCATAAACCACATCCTCATGGAATATGTGGACATGAAAATGTGGCTATCAAGGGAAGATACCTCTATGTCTTCATGTTATTTAAGGATGATTCATCTAGTATTATTTGACATGAAAGGGTAGATGTGAATGACCACTTATCTTTAAACATTTTATAATTAAAAACATATTTTCAATACTTTCACTTTCTCAATATTTTGGCCCATAAATCAAAATGTTGTTCCCTCCTTCAAGGTAAAATTTAATAGGATGAGTTATAAGAAAAATAATATTTAACCCCATAAATATCAATAATTATTAAACTCAAATAACTTTAATCAATTTTACTACATACATTATGGCTATAAGAGATACCATTCACAATAATATGTGACCAAAAATATTACATTCTAAAATATTACATTCTATGTGGCTAGGCACATTATCTAAAGGACACAAGAAATCAATAAATATTCAGATAGATGCCATGCCTCTTGAAACATGTTTGTACCACCTAAATGGTAGGACACTATTTCATCACATGTATATTATATATTATGCTTGTAAAATTTTTATACATGACTTAATACCTCTGCTATTATTCATACAATCATGAAATAAATATTAATTTTAGTTTATTTTGGAAATTAACATGTTCTAGAATATTTTTAATGAAAAATGTACAATAGTTGATAGATTATAATAAGGTATAATAATATTATATCACTTAATCACCACTTTGATAAAACATAAAAAGTATTTATTCTCATAAATCCATGTTACAAAAATCACTTCATAGAACTGGTTTAATAAAACACTTAACTTCCCATTTAATGATTATGTCAACTTGTAAACAATCATACATAAAGTTGTTTTATTTCATAGTGTTTTTGGAATATAAAGTAGCTTCAAAAACCAAACAAGAACATTATTTTTAAAATAATTATAAATGATTAAAGATAAACCCATAGAGTTATCTTGCCTCTACAATTAGTCAAACTCCATTTAGCTATAAACTTTTGACACATTAAAGGAGTAAGAACCATTTTAATTTATTAAATTTATTTCACAATTAATGATCAAAATAAATTAAATAAAACTATACTATGATTTAGAAACTACAACTAATTACCATTTCATATCTTCATTAAAAAATTGTAGTATCTTAATTCGTTATCCAATTAAAACTAAAAAATCAAGACTTAATATTATTTCCAAATTAAAAGATACAACCATTTATTGATATATTTACACCCATGTATTATTTTGCATTCACAATAAAAGATACAACCAAACAATGAAATTCATCTTCCAATAATACAATTATTGTATAAAATCATCCCAAAATAAGATAAAATAATAATGATAACATAATCCCTAAAAGGATGAGCTAAAACCACATATTGATATTTCATCTTAAAATAAACTAAACAACTACATGACAAAATTTAACTACAACCACATATTTTTGTTTTTTTTTCAAAAGAACTTATAGACATATAAACAAATTTTATACCTAGAAGAAATATATAACCATGAAATTTCTTGTGTTATACTATTACCAAGACTTTAAAAAGTTTGTAATAGTATACTAAACATTAAATACAATGATGCATACTAAATTTTCCTTAAATCATTTATCCATAATGTTATTTATAATATGACACGCTCAAATGATTTCATAAGATTATACTCAATCAAAATTTCATAAATCTCAAGATTCATAGTATGTTATGTTTTACTTTCTATTAAAGATAAAAGGATGGGAATATTTATATCTCAATGATTTAATAACCAAACATGACTTATAAAATAGCATACATAATTCTCTCACAAAATTACACATGTAGACACAATCAAGATAATTATACACTAATTATAAAATGAGTCAAAAAAAAGTATCAAAATTAAAACCCTACTGCATAATATCAATAATTTCCTATTAAAAAAAAACTCCAATATAATAATCTAATTCATAAATTATTTACGATTAAGATAAAAACACATTGATAAGTGAAAATGACAAATTTAAACATGTACAAGTTTTAATCTATCACTAACATCTATAGATTTTTTCATATATAACCAATATTATTTGAATAGTAAATAATAAATGGCATAAGGATACTTATGCATACATTTATAATTAATTTAAATAATCCATTTTTAAATCTATTTCAAGATGTACAAGACATAGTCACTATTGTGTAATAATCCAATTGAATCAAAATTACAAACACACTCAACATAATCAAATATAATTCTTTTAAGCATCAAACTAATCCCATCCATTGGTGAATCCCTATCAAACCCATCCTGTCATGTCCCCTTCTATTTGACATCTTTCCGAGTGGATGATTAGCCTATTATGCGACCCTCGTAGGCTGATGGGAAGGATAGAGTGTCTTGATGGAGATGGGTTGGATTTCGTTCGAGCTTGTTCGGACATGAATTAAGGGAGATATTAATATTTGATTGATTTAATCAAATATTAATTATTTGGTCTAATTTTAATTAATTATTAATTATTAATTATTGGGTCTAATTTTAGGATCCTAATTCTAATTTAAGAATTGGTCTAATTTTAAGACCCTAGTTCTAATTTAAGGAAGCCCTAAGTCTAATTTAAGGGAATCTAATTTTAGCAAGCACAAATATGGAAGGGTATAAGAATCTCTCATGAGAGAGAGTTTGTATTGATGATTATTATTGATATTGATTCTTGTTAAGAAATTCTTCTGTGAAGACTGAGCCAAGGGTTTCAAGATTCCATTTGCATTGAAGAATGTCAACTCTTCATTGTGTGTGATTCAGAGGTTGTGAGAGATCAGCCAATCTATTGCCAAATTGAGAGATAACTACATATAGAAGTTATCATAGGTGTTTACAAGTTTGAGAGATAACTTCACATAGAAGCTATCACAAGGGTTTATAGGTATTTCATTATTTTTGGGTTTTGATTCAAGAATTATCCAGATATAGATCTTTTGTATTAGCCCATAATTCTATAGATCAAGTTCAAGCATACAGGCGGTGCTATATCAATGGCCATACGAATTTTGTACAGATTCGTGAAAATCCGTACGCATCAACAGAAAGTTTAGGAACCGACATCAGTAAATAGAGACTTACAGAGACCGACATTGGTCGACGTATCACCGACGTCGGCGAGTTAACGACTACAGATCGATCGACGATGGCAGTATAACCAATGTTGGTGACTGTGTTTTTTACACAGCAGGCTGAGATGTACCAGATTCAAAATTCTTTCCCAATTTCCAGAATATTTAGGCTATTAAGGCCGTACTTTCAATATTCTTTGTATACTTGATAGAGGACCTTTATTGTAAGCTTATGAGAAAATAAATAAGAGTTTATATTGTGATTTATTTATTGATTTGAAGATATTTTGTAGAAATTCAGATAAGCAATTCAGAGCTTTTGTTTTGATATCCGAGGGGATATTACAGTGGTATCAGAGCTAAATCCTACCATCCTGAGGGTTTGAAAATCTTATGCAGCCACAAGAGCTAGGGCCACATGGGTATAACACACGCAGTATAGCTTTGCTCGAAGGTACCCAATTGTTAGAATAGTCGCCGATTATCATGAGTGACAGACGTGAGGGTAGCCCACCCAGGGGCCACCGACATAATGATGATCTGGGTACTAGAGAAACTTATCGTGAGATGACACAGGCATTATAGACACTAACTACTATGATAAGGAGGATGAACCCACCTGATAAACAGAATGGGGACCAAGGTGATAATAGAGATGTTACGGTTAATCAGAGACCCCGATAGGCCCACTCCAGAATAGCGGATAGACCTACACATCCTACATTTGTGCAAGAAGAACCAGAAGTTATAGCAGAGGAAGAGGTAGGAAATTCCCCATTTGTAGATGTATACATGGCTGCAAATGATGAGTGGGACTTATTACCTCCTCATGTTTAGGAGAGGATGACCTTTGATCAATTTTTTAATCTGAGGAGAGAACACTACAGATTGGCTAGACAGGATAGGAGACCTAGACACCAGAACAATGATCTTAAGCATGTTACGAGCAGGCTCACACTCGCGATGTTCGATGGTAGTGGTAAGGTCACAGTGCAGGCTTGGGTTAGTAAGTTGGACACCTTTCTCACATTGCGTCCGATGGCCAAGGAAGATGCTATCAGATATGCAACACTACATCTTGAGGGAGTAGCTCATGATTGGTGGCACCACGGGATTGTGACACTCCATCATGATCGGATCACATCTTATCAAGAGTTTGTGGATAGGTTGGTGGAGTGCTTTGACAGGAAGGACCCAGAGTCTTATTTTAGAGAGTTAGCTTAGTTGCGCTAGAGTGGGAGTCTAGAGTCTTACATTGGTGACTTCCAGAAGTTATCAGTTATGGTTTCTAACATTTTAGAGAGGTGACTTGTAGTACTTTTCATGGAGGGATTGACAAAACCATTGAGGGGTTAGATCAAAGGCTTTGATCCTCATTCTTTATAGGAAGCAATGAAGAAGGCACGTAGTATGGAGATGGCAGCCCCATCAAGCAGATTGAATTCCAAAGGTACTTCTTCATCCAGAGACAGTAAGGGCTTCAACAGGAATAGAGAAAGACCAGGTTTCAACATAGATAAATCAAGTGTTAAGAATGATTCAAAGGCCAATCCAACAGCACCACCTTTGGATAGAGAGGCTCTTAATGATCTATGTAGGAAGAAGCTTTGTTTTTAATGCAAAGGTCCCTATGATGCTAATCATGATTGTCCTTTGAGGCCTAAGAGCAAGGCAAATTGGGTGATGTGGGCCTATTATGATGATGAGGAATCAGAAGATTTCGAACATCACAATTGTTCTGAGGAGCCAGAGGCTGAGGCTTCAGAGCCTACGGTAGAGGCCGAGTCAGAGCTCCAGATTTAGGAGGCACGCCTATCTAGCATCCAACACGAGAGGTCATTCAGACTCTAGGGAGTTTTGGCAGGACAGAGGGTCATTACCCTTCTTGACACGGGAGCCACACATAATTTTATTGATACTAGATTTGTGGAGAAGCGTGGACTCACCACAGAGGAGTTTGAGGGCATTAGAGTTAAGGTAGCTAACGGTTACACCCTTAGGTGTGAGCGGATGATCAGAGATCTCCCATTGCACTTGAACAACTATGAGTTCAAGGCAGATTATTATGTGGTTAACATGGGGGATATAGATTTGGTTTTGGGCATGAAGTGGCTTCATTCCCTTGAGGAAGTCACTCTTAGTATTAAGGATATGGAGATCCATTTTGATGTTGATGGGAAGACTCACATTCTTAAGGTAATATGGGAAGGCAACATCAAAACTATTTCTTTACATCGGATGGAGAGGCTCATGTGACATGACATGGTAGAGTGGGCTGCCAAGTACACATTGGCACCAATGCCAGAGGGACAGCAGAAAACCAAGTATCATCCTGACATTCAGCAGTTGAGAGTCAAGCATGATAAGGTATTTAGTGACATTCCACCAGGGAGACCTCCAGACAGGGGCATTGAGCATATTATTGAGCTTGAGGAGGGCGCTAAGCCCATTATGATTACTCCTTATCGACATCCTAAGTGGTTGAAGGATGAGATCAAAAAGACAATTAAGGAGTTACTGGCTATGGGTCACATTTGGCCTAGAAAATCACCATTTGCTTCTTCAGTTGTTCTAGTGAAGAAGAAGGATGGCACCCTACACATGTGCATTTATTACAGAGCCTTGAATAAGAGAACCATTAAGAATAGGTATCCTATACCTCGTATTGACGAGCTTATTGATGAGCTCCATGGTGCACATTACTTCATGAAGATAGACTTAAGATCAGGCTATCATTAGATCAGAGTTCGCGAGCAGGACATGGAGAAGACAACTTTCTGTTGCCGTAGTGGACACTACGAGTTTATAGTGATGCCATTCGGGCTCACTAATGTGCTAGCAACATTTTAGTCCACCATGAATAGAGTCTTCCATTCACTGCTGAGGAGGTTTGTACTTGTTTTTTTTATGACATTCTTATATACAGTAGGACTTGACAGGAGCATTTGGCTCATCTAGAGACTGTACTCAGCATCTTGGAGAGGGAATCCTTGTATGCCAAGGAGTCCAAATGTGATTTGGGGATGACCGAATTGTTATACTTGGGTCATATTATTAGTGTAGGGGGAGTGTGGATGGATCTTGAGAAGATCTGCGCTATCATAGACTGGCCTATTCTGGTAAACCTCACATAGCTACAGGGATTTCTAGGTTTGTGTGGATTTTACCATAGGTTCGTGAATGGTTATTCACAACATGCAGCTCCTATGATAGATTCGACTAAAAAGGGTCTTTTTTTTGGACATCTGAAGCATAGGAGTGTTTCGAAAGGTTTAAGGAGTTGATGACTACGTGCCCAATTTTGGCACTACCTAATTTTTCAAAGCCGTTCGAGCTTCAGTGCGATGCTTCAGGCGAGGGAATTGGAGTGGTGCTTATGCAGGAAAAGCACCCCATAGTATATGAGAGCCATAAGCTCAGGGGACCAGAGAGACTGTACAACATATATGATAAGGAGATGCTTGCTATCATGCATGCCTTGGCAAAATTTAGGCAATATCTAGTGGGTAGCAAATTTTGCATCAAAAAGGACCACAACAGTTTGAGACATTTCTTGGGGCAGCGAGACCTCAATGATCATCAGCAAAAGTGGGTGAGTAAAATATAGGCATATGACTTTGACATCTCTTTCATCAAGGGCACCCAGAATGTTGTGGCTGATGCTCTTTCACGTAGGCCGTATTTGAGTACCATGGTCCACATTATAGAGGATTGGTGATATATGATTGTGGCAGAGTATGCCAAGGATACATAGGCATCTAGCACTGTTGAGGGATCGATGGTTGACACTAGATATACTCTTGTGAATGGCTTGATCATTTACAAGAATAGGGTTTATTTGATCCCAAGATCATTGATGAAGAACATTATCATGCGAGCTTTTCATGATATACCTACTGCAAGACATCCCAGATATTTCAAGACTTACAGATAGATTAGGGAGAGATTCACATGGAAAGGCATCAAAGTAGATGTTCTTTAGTATGTGTGTGAGTGCCCTATTTGTCAGTAGAATAAGCAAGAGAACACGTACCCAGCAGGATTGTTGCGGCCACTTCCAATTCTTGACAGGAAGTGGGAGTGTTTGTCGATGGATTTCATTACAGGCTTGCCTAAAGCCCAAGGATGAGATTGCATATATGTAGTTATGGATCGGTTAACGAAGTATGCCAACTTCTTTCCGATTACCACCACACACACAGCTACACAGGTAGCAAAGGTTTTCTTCTGAGAGGTATTCTTACTGCATGGATTGCCTCAGAGCATAGTGAGTGATATGGATAGTTGGTTCCTGAGTCACTTTTGGCAGGAAGTGTTCTGACTCTGTGGGACTGAGCTTACACCTAGAACTAGCTACCACCCGCAGACTGATGGACAGACAGAGATAGTGAACAAATGGGTGGAGGGCTACCTCAAGAAATACATTGCAGGGCAGCAAAAATCTTGGGTCAAGTGGATTCATCTGTGCGAGTATTGCTATAACACAACTTTCCACATGACCATTCAGATGTCTCCTTTTATGGCATTGTACGGGTATGAGACATTGAGTTTTCTAGATTTGCTACTGAGCGACAGTAGAGTGCCGAGTGTTGGGGACCTATTGCAGGAGAGTCAGGATATTATGAGGACTCTCAAGGAGAATATTGCTAAGGCACAGAATCAATAGAAGCATTATGGAGATCAGTGGAGGACCGAGAGATCTTTTGAGGTGGGTGACATGGTCTATCTTATGCTGCAGCCTTACCGTCAGTCTACTCTTAAGAAGAGTGGGGCAGAGAAGCTTAAGCCACATTACTATAGTCCTTTCAGGATCTTAAGACATGTTGGAGAGATGGCTTATGAGCTAGAGCTTCTGATAGAGAGCAAGGTACATAATGTCTTTCATGTATCACGCCTCAAAAAGGTGTTAGGACACTGTGTGATGCCTTTTATAGTTTTACCTCCCTTAGATGATGAGGGAAAGTTGATTTTAGTACCTGAGTCCATCTTGTAATCTAGAGAGAGACAGTTGCATAGGAGGACTATCAGATAATATTTGGTAAAGTGGAAAGATTTGTCAGTTGAGGATGCAACATGGGAAAGCGAGGATATTCTACAGCATCCAGAGTTGAGATTGCTTGAGGGCAAGCAATTTCAGGATGGGCGGACTGTCATGTCCCCTTTTAGTTGACATCTTTCTAAGTGGATGATTAGCCTATTATGTGACCCTCGTAGGCTAATGGGATGGATAGAGGGTCTTGATGGAGATGGGTTGGATTTCATTCAAGCTCGTTTGGACATGAATTAAGGGAGATATTAATATTTGATTGATTTAATCAAATATTAATTATTTGGTCTAATTTCAATTAATTATTAATTATTAATTATTGGGTCTAATTTTAGGATCCTAATTCTAATTTAAGAATTGGTCTAATTTTAAGACCCTAGTTCTAATTTAAGGAATCCCTAAGTCTAATTTAAGGGAATCTAATTTTAGCAAGCACACATTTGGAAGGGTATAAGAATCTCTCATGAGAGAGAGTTTGTATTGGTGATTATTATTGATATTGATTCTTGTTAAGAAATTCTTCTGTGAAGACTGAGCCAAGGGTTCTAGGATTCCATTTGCATTGAAGAACGTCAACTCTTCATTGTGTGAGATTCAGAGGTTATGAGAGATCAGCCGATCTATTGCCAAATTGAGAGATAACTACATACAGAAGTTATCACAGGTGTTTACAAGTTTGAGAGATAACTTCACACAGAAGCTATCACAAGGGTTTACAGGTATTTCATTATTTTTGGGTTTTGATTCAAGAATTATCTAGATATAGATCTTTTGTATTAGCCCATAATTCTACAGATTAGGTTCAAGCATATAGGCAGTGCTATATCAGCGGCTGTACGAATTCTATACAGATCTATGAAAATCCGTACGCATCAATAGAAAGTTTAGGCACTGACATCGGTGAACAGAGACTTATAGAGACCGACATCGGTTGACATATCACCGACGTCGGCGAGTTAATGACTACAGATCGACTGACAATGGCAGTATAACCGACGTTGGTGACTGTGTTTTTTACACAGCAGGCTGAGATGTACCAGATTTAGAATTCTTTCCCAATTTGCAGAATATTTAGGCTATTAAGGCCATACTTTCAATATTCTTTGTATACTTGACAGAGGACCTTTATTGTAAGCTTATGAGCAAATAAATAAGAGTTTATACTATGATTTATTTATCGATTTGAAGATATTTTGCAGAAATTCAGATAAGCAATTTAGAGCTTTTGTTTTGATATCCGAGGGGATATTACACATCCATAAATTATTAAATTTAATATGTCACCTTATAATGATCCCAAATCATAAATTTTAATGAAGATACTAAAGTTCTAAATGAGATCCAAGAAACTTAGACTCAGGTTTCCTTAACTATTGGGATACAATAAAAAAAAGTGAGAATTCCATAAAAAATTAGGGTTTCATGAACTAAAAATGGAAAATAATACCAAAAGTATATAGTTTACCCATTGGAACACATAAAGTTCACCCATAATTAAAATACCCATATGGAAACACAGAAAGAGTTCAAAATTACAAATAAGCAACTGAAACATTTCTTACAACCTATCTTTACATCATCCAAGGGAGATATATATCTGAACATCCTCATCCATTAATGGGTATTCATTCATTGAGTGTTTATAATTGAAACAATCCATTTATATGCTAATAATAAATAACCATTTTTATGAAAGAACAACATTATTCCATGCATAAATTTCCCTTGGTTTCCATTCAAACTACAATGCAACATAACTACTTTGCATTAAAACCCTCAAAACAAAAGTAACTTACTTACTTTAAGATGAACCTTAAACAACATTGATAGTATTCTCATGCCACTTTGGAACAATATTACTTTTTCATTCTATATAAATAGAATGCTTGCACACTCAAGGCTTAGTTTGAGTTTATTGTATTCAACAAACCCCACCTTGTATTTTTATTTGAAAATTGATGGCCCATTTTTTTTATAAGACCTATAATTTATTTGGGTATGTATGTGTTTGTGCTAGTTATTATCTATAGAAGCTCAAAATTTTGAACATTGAATTACATTGGGGTCAACCTATTTTCCATTTGAAAGGACTTGTTCAAACTAAACTATTAACGAAAAGTCAGGAAGAATTTCTTTAAATACAAGGTATTCAAATTGTCTTATTTAAATTCTTTCATGTTGAAAGACTATTTTTCAAGGACTTTTAGTTAAAAACATTTCTTCAAAAGGTTTCTCTTTAGCAACTTAGTATTTGGAAACTTTTGTCTTTGGAACTATTTGTTCATGATTTTTATTTTGGGGACTTCTATTTAGAAACTTTATTTCATCTAGAACTTTTCTCTTTAGAAGTTTTTAATTCTATATCTTTCACCTGAACTACACTTTTTCCAAATAATAATTAGTCTTTGGGAACTTCAAAAACTATGGCCATCAAAATCAACATGAAAATCTCATTTAGGAACTTTGGTTTTAGGTAAACATAATCAGTTATAAGGTTTCTCTTCATAAACTTTGCTATCAAATACTTTTCTTTGAAATTTTTTTCCCTGTTGATAACTTTTCATGCAAAAGCTTCTCTTCAAAAGGTTTTTGTTCGGTAACTTTCTCTTAGGAAGGTTTCTCTTTGGTAACTTTCTCATTAGGAGATTTAATTTGGAAAATTTCTCTTCAATAAATTTATATGTGATAATTTCCACCCAAACTAAAATATTTCCATAGCATACTTAATCTTTGGGAATTATTCCTTCTATATATTTTTGATAGATTATTTTGAAAAAAAAAATATATCTAAATAGCATTTGGATTTTTAAGATATTTTAGGCTCTAAAACAAAGTTTTACTCAACCATATAAAGATATATAATATAAGGAGAAAGGCAACACCATGGCACCATAAATGACAAAACATCCTATGTGGCATGTAATCTATGACTGGGTGGTTAAGATTGAATTGAATGAAGGTGATGAGCTCATAGACATTAATGATTAATTGAACATGAAATAGATATGAATGCATAAAGTTATAACATCAATTCCCTAACAACATTCATTTCATTCAATTTTCAAGAGCTCAAGTAAACTTAGCCTCTACCATATCGAAATATCTAGTTGTGACCAAGATGACTTGCAACTCACATAATTCAGTTTAATGCCTACAATTTTTGAAATCTTGAATCATACTAGCTTCTATTAAATAGCCATGGAATCTTAATCTAAGTCATATAAGG
This sequence comes from Torreya grandis, assembly GCA_037957365.1. Classification (NCBI taxonomy): domain Eukaryota; kingdom Viridiplantae; phylum Streptophyta; class Pinopsida; order Cupressales; family Taxaceae; genus Torreya; species Torreya grandis. The sequence continues at coordinate 1,355,112 of JARHVA010003679.1, read as the reverse complement.
GACCTTGAGCACCGTCTAGGTTTTTCATCAAGGATTATAATGAGTAATTAGACATGAATTTTGACATAATTATGTTTAATGGCCTCTATCCCAATTTCTCAACTTTATGGGAGGTCATAGAGAATGTGGATTAATTTTTATTAGAAGAATACATCTCAAATGAGGAGAAACATCTATTAAAGGACATGCTCTCATTCAAGAAACATGCCCTTCACTATGTAACTACTAATTTAGAGGTCATGCCATGTATAGACTTGATGCAAGGTTTATATTTTGAGGTCAAAATTATATATGGTAGTTATCTATGCTATGTTGAAAACAACACAATTGACATGTGCATATTTAGAAAATCATTCATGAGGTATTTAAGTGTCACTATCCCAGATGTTACATTTGACTTACATATTGGATTCACCTAGAAAAAAGGAAATAATTTGGAGTATTCAATAAGGAAGTGGCTCCTCCTAGGTGAGACATTTAATATAAAATAACATGTTAATAATCCCATCCCTATCACTCAATTTAGGATGGGAACTCACATAAGAATAACACTATTGAATTGAATCTTAGGCTACACTAGCATCTACTTCCTCCATCTAGAATGGGTTTGCCTAATAGACCTTCTCATTACTATAAAAACATATGCATTGGGTGAAGTCATTAATTCCCTCTTATAGGAACAAATCATACACAAAGATAGGAGGCCCTATGTGGTAAATATTTATGTGATGTCTTACCTATTAGATGTAGTTTTTCCAACACTGTATAAACACAATGGGGTTATATGGAGTCCCAACCCATATGTTATCAAGAATAAAATATGTGACTATTACTCTTTCATTCCCATATACTCATATGTTAGGAAAATTGACATTATTGTATAAGACCTCTACCCTCAAGTCTGGATGGCCATTCATGGTCATGCTTTGGCTAAGATTTCACCAAGCATTGCCAAAACACTTGATACTATAAGAGACTATTATCTCTACCCTTATTACACCATTATCATGGTTGTTGTTCATAAGGTGGATCCTCTTCAGCTTCCAAATTTTATTCCTAACAAGGTGGATGAACAATAAATTACATTCTAGATATGGAATTGTATCGATGAGGAGATGACAAAGAACAAGAAAGCTACCTTCTATGGCTTCCATATCAATATTTGGAGGATGTAGTACACCATCAAGAGGAGATTAAAATAATCTATAAATTTAAGGAGAACATATTAATTCATTACTCTTCCCCATAGGTATTAGGAAACCCATGGGAAAGTTCAATAAAATATCCATAGCCTTAGCCTCTCATATAAAATTGAGCTATTTGATCCCATATTATTTCTTAACACTAAGAATGACAAGGAAGTAAAATAAAGAGTAGTGATAGTGGGATTGAGAGAAAAATTATTGAGAGTAATACAAGATGACACCTCCTTCAAAATAATCCAACTAAAATTAAATATCCCACTACTAGGAGGATAGATATCCTCTAATTTATAGAGTGGTAGGCCACACCAACAATTAGTAGACTAGGGAAAATATCCCCAACATCCATCCATGGCTCAGGATCAATAATAAGAGGAATAAAAATTACTAGGAGAAGAATTGGTGGCTCAAGAACATGAACAACATAAAGGGTTATAATAAATATTGGCTTGTACTCAATAAGAAGAGGAATAAACTCTTATAGTTTAAATATAAACTATTGAACTAAGGAAGGTTATGTAGGATCTAGTAGAGGAGATGACCTAAGTAAAGGATAACACCAATAGGTAAATTATGTGGATAATTTTATTGTATTCTTTTGATGAAGAAGAAATGATGGCTTCAATAGCACTAATATATAACATGACTACCCCTCCTCTTCCTCAGTAGGTGACTACTTCAAAAGCTAGGAGAACAACACAATGTTATAAGATGAAACCAAAGGGGTAAAGACCTCAAATCCCATCCATATAATCAATAAATGAGTAATATACTTCAATATAAGGCAATCCAATTCAACATGTGGATGAAGATGGACTATATCAATCCAAGGTCTTGAGCTTACAAGCACAGAAAGAAAATGCACCTCTTAATGATGATTCATTTGATAAGGGTTTTTTTTAACCATCCCTAAGATATCTTCCCTTTAATGACATTACTTATTTCCTCTATTTTACCTAATCCAATTTTTTCCACTTTTATTCTAGTAAAATCACTTTCATTTGTTCTTATTTTCATGCACGTGATCTCTATTCTTCCAATTTCCACCTATACTCTCACTCTTGTAGTCTTTGCTTCATTAGCATCCACTGTTGAATTTTACATTCCTTCAACCATAACTATTTCCATCCCAACCATTATCCAATCCATCACCAAAATTATTTTTTCCTCTATCCAATTGGGTTTAACTCTACCTTCTTCAACACTAGTCTTAATCATAGTAGTAGTGATAACAAAGAGGGCTCCTAAAAGGCAACCACTCTATATTTTTCACATAACGCCATAATTTGGGAACATATATTAGCCCAAATTAATTTATCCCTCAATTAATAAACCCTTTTATAAAATTGAACATGAATTTTAGGACCATGTAAAAGTAGAATCCCAACCATCAGATCCTTTAAAACTAACTCTTCTAGACTAGACCAAGGAGTTAGGAGATTCAAACTATAAGAGACCCAATATAAATATTATTTATGTCCCCATGGTAATCTCACTATTTGATAAGGCTATAGCCTTAATCTAAAGGGTTAGAAAGCTAACTATTGAGGATAGTTTTTGGGAGAGTGTTGATTTTAGAGGAAATGGAAGAAGTCAAATCCCTATAAAAGAGGTAGAATAGGATTAAAGTTGAGTACCAATACATTGAGGACCTTAAGTCCTATATGGAGACCCATACTAAGGTAATTATGGATATACATGAGGGAATGAATTTGGCCTTATAAGAGCTAAAAGAATATTTGGATACTCTTAGAGATAAAAACTAGGTGATACGAGTTCTCTTTTGTATAGAACATTATGTATAAAATTTGACACTTAGGTTATATGATATTCTAGATATAATTCATTATTTGAGATTCTAATTGGCTCTATATGTGAATTAAATAATCAAATTGTTTAATATTCTTATAGAATATGAGAATAAATTGAATTTCTTGGTATTATACACCACCAATAAGGCATTCAATCACCTAGACCTAATGACCCCTCTGGAGGTAGCTAATGCATTAAATTTAACTATTATTATAACATAGGAGGCCTAGTTTGGGTGTCATATTCTGAAGCTCTAGTGAATAAGCTTACATAACAATAAAAAATAATTCAAATTTTGATAGAGCTCAAGTTAACTAGAGTTAAGATAATATACGTAAATTGGTAGCTCAAGCCACTTTTGATCAAATGATTCAACAAGTCTCAGATGGATTCAAATGGGGTTTACAAATACTGAACTTAGAGGACATTGAATCTAGGTTGAGCATATCAAGGAGAAAAGAAACATAGTTGTAAGTCTTTTCATTAGATTTCAAGCCACCAAAATAGAGCATACAAGGTTGATGGAGTAAATTGGAAGGGTGACAAGACCTCATCTTATTGACATGAACTTAATTTGTGTGTAATATGTTAAGGCATACAAATATTACCAAGAGTTGGATGTAAATAAGAAAGTAATTCTAGTTCCACCTACCAATTTTACTCCTCAAACCCCACTTATAGTGCCAAAAAAAACACTACCAACTAAAACACCTTCTAGTTCAATAGCTACATCAATGCCACCTCATAGTTTAGCTCTGAATGTAACTCTAGTTCAATCAATGAGTGTATCACCTAGCACAAATCTAGTCACTGTAGATAACTAAAATTAGCCACCAATGGCTTCATATCTAAATTTAGACTAATTCTTACCAACCATTAACCATCTAGCCTAAGAATTTTTAAATGTCTCAAATTTCACTTCATAACCATGCAATAAATAAATTTGGCCTATTAATCAATTAAATTTAACAAATATACCATCAATTAATTCAAAATCCTTCAAAAATGTCAAAAATCCTAAAAAGGGTTAATTAGCACCCAATCGTAAGAAAATCCTAATCAAAGCCTAATTAAATTAATCCATGAGAAATTAAGTCAGTTATCAAAAAGGAAATTTTAAATATCAAGAGCATCTTAAAAGCTAATCATTACCTTCTATGAGTTGTCACTTTTGGAAAATATCTAAAGAATATCCTAGGAATATGCCAAACTCAGCCAAGGTTAATAAACTCAACCAAGGTTCCAATTTAACCCATTAAATATGATTTTTAAGCCTATAAATACAATCCTAGATATCTTCATTTAGAGATATTGAAACATAGTAGAGTTATAATGCTATGGTTGATCCATAAAGCAAATGCATAGTGTTATAATGCCAAAATCAATCCAAGCCAAGCCAATCATTATGCCAAGAGGATATGGAGATACCCAAGACTCATTTATGAAGACCTTGTTGTCACTTGAACCTATACCCTTTTAGGATATTACAAATCTCTCCTCATTCAAGTGGCATAATGGAACCACCTCAGGGCTTTGGGTAACCCAAATTTGAGGTGGATCTCTAGATTAGGGATAGCTCCCTTGATGTACCACTATAGACAAAACCTAATACTAACTTTTGGGGGGGGTGAAAACAGAGAAGGATAACTAAAAATAAATATAATATAGGGGAGGTGATACACCAAATATATGGTCTACTCACACTAATTACAATGCACTTGAAATGAAAGAGAATCCCACACATACACTCGATCTAATTCAACACTCCTCTTCTACATCAATGTTTCAAGAATAGGGTCTTTAAGAGAGCTTATGATAAGATTAATTAGACAATAGGCCTTCTATAAACACTAGTGAATGAGCTACTCACTATAATTCAATCCATATTAGACGTTTCTTGCTGACCTACAAAAGAGAGCTTTCAATCCACACAAGGCACTAGGAAGAGTAACATGTGAAGGTAAGAAAAATACACTTACAAAAGAACAAAAACCATAAAATGAACTTAATGAAATATTTAAATAAATAAAATATAATTACTCATTAATTCAAGGCAAAAGAAATTTAGGGCTTCACCATACCCAGGTAGAAAGATAGATACAACAGCCAAAAAGGCTAGAATTTATAACAATTGTGAGAGGAGAGAGAGAAAGGGAAGTTAAATATTCACTAATACACTTTTCAAGAAAATATAATGAGTTAAAAAATAAATGGAATTTAACTCCAACTATGGCATAGATTCTCTATTTGTTTGCCTATGAAACTAATTCCATGATTTGCCTTCAAAAACCTACCTCATCACTACATAGGGTCAAGTATAACGATTAATCTAAACTGGAGGAGTTACTATAAAACCCTCATGTGAATTTGATCAACACCTAATCATTCCTATTCTAATAGCCATGAGAAATCATCCCTAATAGTCATAAATAACTCCTTATCATGCACTTCTCACACTTGGAATTCAAAACCCTTTCAATCATACACTATAATACATGAAAAATGATGAATGACACATTTTAAGAGTGTCCAATTAATAAGGTTCATCAATAAATCCTCAAAAGGCTTCCCAATTGGAGTTTCACCATTTTTTATAAATGTTCATTGCTCATTCACTATGACTAGTTGAGATGAGGAAGATCATAGGCACACTTGGGAGATTATATAACTAAATATATGAACATGAGGACTTATAATAATTCCTAATATATCTCCCAAATGTGTTTGCATCTTTTGAAAGTTCTCCATGCCTATAAAACACACAAAATCATCAAAATAAGCCTTATTATACCTCTTCCATATAGGTATGGTATAACACAATTGCATATGTCATGATAATAGAGAGTCCTCTACATATTCAAATCAATTTCTTGGCCTTTACTCTCAATATATATGCTTCAATTGCCTTCTTTCCCAAATTGGGTCCTTAATGAGGGTTTTTGAGGGTTTTGGAGTGGTTTCAGGTCTTATCATTTGTTCATGTAGATCCTACATTGTAAATATAAAAAAATTACACTTATGGATTATTTATGACCCTATCTAACATATTTAAATATATTTAGCCACCAATGAAAAGTTTCATGAAAGGTACAAACACTTTGAGTTGGCCATTCAAGTCATTTTTGTACATTCTATAGGGTTTGAGAATATAGAAACCAAGAAATGGATTCCTAATGAGTTTTTATACAAAAAAAATGTTAAAATACATTAAAAAACATCTTGAAAACATGTTTCAAATCATATAATATCTCATCAAGGTATCGAATTGAAATTGACCCCCTTTTGACAATAGGCTTAGACCTTGTCCAATGTGTCTGCATGCAACTTGGTGGTTCAAACCTCTTTGTTTTCCTTACATACCTATAATATCTCTAAAAGACATCATATTTAGATCCATGAATATTATACAAAGAATTATAATTCTTCACTATGTATAAAATTGATAGTGGTCTCTAATTTGAGGCTAGCCGTGCACCTTGCCTAACTACCCTGCCTGCAACTCTAGTTGCCTAGATGACCCTATTTGGTTTCAAACACTCATGCAAGGTCATACATAATTTTAATGTGTATTTCAGCTGATCCAATCATATTTCAAGGAATATTAGACTTTTAATCCATTTTTTACCTGTTTCTCAATATTTGTAGGGTTTGTGCACCTAAAAGGTGCCCTACCTCTAAGATAGAATCTAGGCATATTTCCCTTTTTTCATCAAATTTATCTATGTTAGGGTCTTATCCATATAAAAATTATTAATTATATAAATTTTTATCTCCTTAATATGCCAAAATACCCCCAACCTATTTAGAATCCAAGGCAGACTTTTAGAGAGGCAAAAAGTGCAAGATTTCTACTGTCAACTATATTTGCTTGTTTTAGCCCTTCTCCATTACTTAATTTCCATGATTGGAGTATACAAAGATAATTTGAATTTACCTTTAGCCTAAAATAATTTTTAATAAATAGTATTAATTATTATACACCTTCAAAATTCCACTTTGCATCAACCCTCTCATGCCACTATTTAAGTTGGGGTGACCTGATCATAACCTTGCATGTACGTGAATACAGGGGTCTTTTTGCATGGAATCATGGTGTTTATTAACTATTGAAACACTTTTTAGGGTGACACAGTGATTGTTTTATTTAAATTAACTTAAATATCTCATTATAACACAAAACAATACCTATCTTTAGACTAAAACACTTTTCTCTCTAGGACTCTACTTGTTATAGGTGAAATAAGCCTACTGTATGGACTGATAGGTGCACGAGTTAGAAACATTTCATATAAAAATTTTAATGGTTCCTTATAGTTAATTAATTTTATCTACCTCATTAAATTAACTTACACTAGTTATCAAATTTTTATTACCTTTTGCATGAAAAGGTTTGATTTACTTCTCAAGCCTATAGACATCATTATAGGAATTCAATGTGTTTATGAGCATGTTGGGAGGCTTCAAAAACCTACCTTCTCTAAAATTTTTACATCCATATTTGTAATAGGTGTTAAACTATGATAAAACTAAATGATTTACCAAATTTTATGTCTTATAAACTTTTCCATCATGTTATATGTTATTTTCAAAAAGCTCTTGGACCTCTATTTGGTGTTTTCTAGGCAGATAGGCCTAAAATTATAGACAACACTCTTGGAGGTGTTTTCAATTTTCAAATAGTCCTATTACACATTATATGGGTCTAAAATGGATAATTTCATCATGAAAGGGTTCCAAGTGAGGTCCTATCTCACTTCAACATTCAAATGACTATCTCATACTCTAGTTTAGGCCACCTGTAGGTGGAGGTCTGGTGCACCACAGTGAACAAGATGAAACATTTATGAATGTGAACCTTATGCACCTACATTAGGCATATTACTACATATGTGGTAATATTTATAAATTAAATTACATTTCCACCTCCCCATATATCACCATGATGTCATCAAGGGCATGTAGGTGACTGCTTTGATTGTGTTATGCAGGAAGAGGCATAAAAGGAGCAAGAATATGCAAGGGAAATGATTTAAAACCAATTAAAATGCATTTTAAATACTAAAAAAAATCCAATACAACCTTTCATTATTTTATATTAACGTGGGAAACTTGCTTCAAGACACCTGTAGATGCATATTTTGAGCAAAAGGTAGCAAGGATGATCTATGACCAAAAACAAGCCTAGAAGAGGCTTATGAGTTCATGAAACCTAAAAAATCAAGAATATGATGGGAAAACATATGGAGAGGCCTTGAGACACACATTAAACCATCAACACCATCAAACCAAAGCAAATAATTTTGAAACTACCTCAACTAGTGACCCTTCTTAGATGAAGAAGCATAAAAAGTTGGCTAGATTCATAATGATAATTCATAAAGGAGAAGCCATGAAACTGAAACTTATTTCCATTAAAATGAAGCTAACTTATATTCATTTCAACCCCCAAGAGAATTCCTCCCAACTCCACCTGTATGGCTTGCACCAAGTATTTTAAATTGACCTTTCTTGGCTTGCAAAGGCAAAAAGGAAGAAGAAAAAGTTGAAACTAATATTTTTGACCTGTTTTATACAAAACAAACATTATAAGTACATTATGGATGTGGAGAGGCACATTCCCATGTTTTTATTTGAATATGGACTTCACAAGTCTGTACAAGTGCCAATAAGGTTTTATTTTTTACGAAAAACTATCTCTTTCTACATGAAACTACTTCTTAAACTGACCTTGAATACCTAATAACATATCCTAATCTCCTCCACATTTAAATATTCATTTGTGATAATTTTTTTTTGACAAACTGTATAATTCATTTATTGAGCTAAAAATGTGACTAAAAGATTTTGTTTACATATGAAACATGACAATGGGAAAAATTATGACTTATGAACACATTAGAAAATATAAATGACCACATTGTGACATTTTAAAAATAATTTGGACTTTTGACCATGTTTGACCAAGGTTGACTAGAGTTGACTTTTGGTTGACTAGATAAGCACAAGGAAGATGGACTTAGAACAAGGCTAGAGTAGGGATAAGTGACATTTTTAGACACATATGAGACCCTATATGACATTTGGTAACTTGTGAAAAGTTTCAATATGTAGATGTTTGACCCAATTCAACTAAAATTTAAATTAGGTCAAGAGACCTTTTGAGCATAATCTAAGCACGCCAATGAAGAAATAATTTAGATCTCTCAAGGAAGGTAAAGATCGTTGTTCTTTGCATTTTAGTTGGGTTTTTAGTTATTTTTTATTCATTAAGCTTCCCATAAGATATAGGCATAGATATGTTAGTATGTTAGTGTGTTTATTTCATGGTTTTATGGACTAACACTTGATCTAACCTCCTCTCTTTGATGAATTCCTTGATCACAGTCAACACATCCACAAAAATAAGCACAATGATACTTATAACAATAATTTTGAAAACTATTAAGTAAGATCCTATTTAGCCTAAAGTTAAAGACTATTTTGTACAAATTTTCTTGTAATAGTTATAAATGAATAGTTAAGTTGTAGTTACTTCCATGTTGTAATTAAATAAACTATTTTTGCCAGCATGCACACATTACATGTTTGAGTATATATAAGTTATGACTTGTAATTAAGACTTATGATATAGTCATATATGATGTAATCAAAGTTTTATAAACTTGGAAGATGAGGCAACCCCTTCCCCAAGTTATTTATATACATGTAAAACCCTCTTACTAAAGTGTCAAAGTTTTGGATGAATATTGATTGTCATGCAACTATGTTGTTTATTTCTTCTTCCCTCTCTATGTTAATGAAATTGAAAGTGCGCTAATTTTACAAATGAATCTAATTATTTTATTAGTGAATATTACTAAGATGTGTAATAGCAATTAAGGATTTATATATTTCATTGATTTATGTAGTTAGTAAATATTAAATTAGTAATCAAAGGTGTGTATAGGTATATATTTTGATATAGTATTATAGGTGTGAGCCATAACTACCCTAGACAACTTCTTGGTCTGAACTATAAACTCTTATTCTAGGGTGTGCAATGGCAGCCCTAAGAATATAAACCTTCAATTCATATCATTAAGCATCCTATATTTATTATCCTAGACTACTAACCATTCTTTTTCATGAGTATCCAATAGATTCAAATGGCAAACACTATTTTTAGAGATACTTGTCCACCGAAGAAATATTATTATAAGCTACCTTTTACTAGCACAAAAATTTATTTTTTGCCTTACCATTCTTTTTCTTTTTGAGTTTATTTGATATCTTCCCACCATAGAATATTTCTCTACCATTTGGTTTGCATATTGATTACTTTCTATTAGATTTCATGCATATATCCACAAAACCTAGTTATATAACCCACAAGCTCAACCTGTTATTGCATCACCTTGTTTTTTATACTTCATACCTACAACTTGTGCCCTAGAGTGTAACCTTCTTCCATATATATCCTAAGATTTTAGAGGCTACCTCGTTTAAATCTTTTGAGATGTGTTAAAAATGCACATCAATAGAGTTAGAACAAACAATGTTCTTATCATGGAAAACCACCTATTCTTATAACAATTAAACACATGATGAAATAGATAAAAGAATACAACATGCATGAGCACACATAAAATATTTCCACCAAGTAGGAAATTGCACATTATAGAGGAGACCAAAATACAATATGGGATAGTGATACAAAATTAAAAATATAGAACATAGGTTACAAAATATAGGATCTCATTCATAAATTTATCATGATCATTTACTTGTATATGCTAATCACAATGTCAAATGAGATGTTCCCCTTTTTAACATATCTCAAACAAATGGCAACACCTAAAACCATTCAAAATTACATCAAAATTACTACTAAAAAATATTTAAAATAAAATTTAGTAAAAATAAATTATAAAGAAAATAATATGTATGTAATAACATAATGAAATCATGAAATTAATACAAATGTTTCATAGTCAATCCATCAAAATAGTTATTTAAAATAATATAAGTTTAGGTGGTTAATGTCATTAATCTAGATTTCACCCTTAATGTCAATGTCTTTCAAACCTACCTCATCCATCTAATATAATGGGACCACCTCTACATATGGGTAGCCTATTTGATGAGGTGAGCCTCTAGCTTTGGGGTTAGCTCCCCTGATGCATAATCTATGGCTCAATTCCTAAACTTAATAACTTATTAATGAAAAGGGATAAATATATGCATGAAAAAAAACCTAATCTAAGGGATATGATGCACCAACATGTTATGTCCACTCTAACTAACCCTTCAACAACATTTGTGAATAAGAAATAGACTAATGATTATATTACACTCTCCTAGAGACTTATAAGCATCAATACTTCACATGGAGGCTATGTTAAGTGTATTCAACTTAATGGTGGTGAAAGGGAGGCATATTTTAATGACACTTATAATCAATTTTTTCTCCAATCATAATCACCTACACTTTCACACACTATATGACCTATTTAGACAATCTCCTAACAACTAGGTGAGAAAAAAGGACTTCCAAAGTAAGATAAGATTCAACACTTATTAAAATCAACAATTATGTAACACACTTAACTAAAATATAGAATTAGAATCAGTCATTATATTCATTCAAAGGTTTACAAGGTACAATCTAGGTAGTTTTCTTCATACCCAATTGAGGAATGTATATAATGGAATTTTAGCATCAATTTATAGAAAAATAGAGGGAAAAGGAGGAATAATTTGGTGTTTAAGTGTGGATAATGGGACATAATGGTCATCATTCACTTAATTAGTGATTAAAATTATCTTCGCAACTCATCCCATTAATTGCCTTGATTGCATAATATCCTTCAATTAGAGTATAGCATAGGAAATGATCTATTAGAGGATCTTTAAATTTGGGTTGAATCCATTCAAAACATGAGAATTCCAATTTTGGAAAATAACTCTCCTTTTGGTATTTACAGTGGTAGGATTATGATCTAATTGGCATCTATGAACCACTAAGTATCCTACCCCTCTCGTGTATGTCAATAAGGCTTAAGAATCCACCCCATCGTCCATAATAGACATAAAATGTGCCTACTCACCTCCACTAATTAGTTACAAGGATGTTTTTGACCCTTCATAAAATCCCTTAGTAGTCCTCTACACCAATATACATCTTCCTTAATTGACCAAATATGCCTATTAGGCAACTAGGCTTAGTCACTCAGTGCTAGTTTCTTTGATGTATATGAGAATTTTCATAAAACCTTATTAATGGATAAGTGAAGATATTTTATTTCTAAAAAGTAATATTATACCATGACTTATTCCTTGCAAATAGTGCACACCTTTAACTCTTACTCATTTAGGTGACTAGGTCACCTCTCAGTAACACTTCTAGACTGCCTCTTTAGTCTAACCCTATAAAATAATTTATAGGAGTAAATGAGGGTATTTTATAGTTTAAGAGAGTAAAATACACTTCACATATTCCTATTTAATTATTTTCAACTATTCATCTAGCTGTGTACCTTGGATTCATCACTAAATATTATAAAAATAGGGTTTTTGGTGCATCCATATAGTTGTTCGTACAAAATAATGCCATTATTATGACCTTATTAGATTTAATAATGTGTTTAAAATATCTTAAATACCAATTAAATTAATTTCATTTAAAATTTATCCATATCTTTCCCATTAGGCTTCTATTAGTGTTTTAGAGAGGTTTATGGAGGTTTAGACTCTTGACAATAGTTCATAAAGGTCAGGGCTTAAAATTATGAACTAATGACCCTAAATTAAATTATATAAGGACCCTAAACCTTCCACACATGTTAATAACTATTATAATATCCTACTTATAGTTTTGAGGATAAGAATGTGCTCTTTAGGTGACCATTCTCCATTTTATGCACTCTTAAGGAAATATTAGGCCAAACTGGCCAATTCCAAGCTCTCCTATGCAAACCAATTCTTATTTTACATATTAAAATAAATTATAAAAACTTAAATGTTGGTTTTATGTCTTATTAAACCATTTTTTATCCTCTAACTTTATTCTCCAAATAGTAATGCTTTGATAAGGTTATTAGGCCAATAGACCTAATGATAATGTTTTTGTGTTTTGCCCTCAAAGGGAGTTATTGAGAACTTGGAAACCTATTAAATTATGGATCCTACCCCATAAATCCCTTATATAAATTGTGTTGTATATTTTAAGCTACTTTATTCCTTCCTCATAATGTACATAATCAACTAATTAGACATTTAGGCATGGTTATAGATGATCATCAGATGAACTAGTTTGAAGAATGTAATTCTATATTGATACCTCTCATAATAAATTCATGAGAATATTAACACATATACCTAAGGCCTAAAATTATCTCTAACACACTCCCTCAAGTGTTACCTAGATTAATTCCATGAGAATCCTTTAAAACTTCACTCTTTAGGCTTGTAGTAGTCCCATATAGGCTTGATCCATACACCACACACTCTGCACATGCTAACCAATAGATAAATTAAGTTACCAAAAAAATTGAGAAGAAAATAGAAACCATTTTAAGACTCAATATCTCATTTGAAAGAATTTTATGGAAAAATTATTTCATTAGGTCACTAGCTAGGTTTGATAGGGTTTAAAGAGACCTATATTCTTAAGATTGATTCATTTAGTTAAGGGGTAAAATCTCAAAAAAAATGCCAAGGATAATTATGATATAACCTCCTTAAACTTACCCTAATAACTAATAACCCCATGCATCTACTCTTTGGTTCTCCTATGTGAATAAAGTGCCTCTAAGGCTAAAAACCCTACAACTATGAGGTTGAGAGAGAGAGGAAAAGGATGTTAAAAATAAAAATATGTTTAGTTTTGAATTCTAACACCTATTATGGGGTTTTTACAACCCAAATGACCTATTACAATTTCCTTTATTACCACCTCTCCTCCATATGTACTTTTCAACCCCATTAGCTCATGTTTATGGCTCATGAGCCACCATGCTACTTTGACCGTAAAGGCCTATAAATTGACCTTTATTATATATTATTAAATAATAAAAATTAATTATATTGTTTTTAATGTTTTAACTTATCCTCTTTATGCTTCTAGTATCCAAAACACTCTCCAATCATGTAATTTTCCCCAAATTCCATGTATAGGCATGTATATGCCTGTTTAGGCCTATTAGGTCTAATTAGGATATCAAGGATTTATATTTCCTTAATGGAAAAAACCATCCAATGAAGTAAGTGGTAAATTTGGATTATAAATGACTAGGTCTCTTTTCATACCTTCACTTTTCCTTCAATCATGGTCTAACACATCTCATTTACTCTGCCTACTTATAAGTGGCAGTTTTATGTTTTTTGACTGTGTGAGAGGTTGATTCCAGTTTAGATGATTTTATAACCTTGAAAATTATGAATTTAATTTCCCAAGGTCCATTTAATATTTTAATTATCTTACTTTACTCTCTATATGCTTCAATTTCAATTTCACAATAAATATTATCCTTTCACTTTTAGAGATGCACGTAAAGACTCTACGTTATACCTATAGGTACTAATTAGGCATATGGATGTTTATTGAGGTATATTTTGGTTATTTAAACACATTTTTTATGGTACCATTTATTTTTTTTACCTCTTAGTCTTTATCCTATGTATCTAACACTCACTCACCTCTATTTTATCATGATTGGCCTATATGATCTCAAAGCTTTCTTTTATTAAGTTTTGTCATAATAAACATTATTTATGATTATTTTATCGATGAATAAAATAAATATGAAAATTTTAATCTTCATATAATTGTATTTTTTGATCCCATGTATATCTATTCAACCTCACAACAAGTATATTTTCTATCTAGACCTACATAGTTCAACTCAATCTACATAGTCCTTTAGATTGCAAAATATATTACACCTAAGATTCAAAAGAGTTAATTGTGCTTATATGACCATGATATCATAAAAATTTACTAAATTTTTATTCCAAAATATCATATATATTTATTTATATAACTAGTCTTTTGGTACTAATGGTGACCTAGAGATCTTTCAAACCTATAGGTTCACCAATATTCTTGTGATAACCTATAGAAGAGATACTATGACCCGTTTAACAGTTGGTATTAAAAATATATTTGAGATAATATTCATATCTTATTTTAATGTTACACTTGATTTGAATATATTGAGTAATGATAATACCTTCATGTGACTTGAACAGGGTTATTTTGTCATGATTTATTCAAACAACTTAACTGCATGTGGAAACAATAGGTGATAACCATTCTGTGGGTTTTTAGTGCCATAAAGGCACTAAGAATCCATTGTTTTAGATAATCAAGGAGTTTTGGAAGATTTTTTATACTTCATCAATCACTTTACAACTATTTGATACCCTAAAGTATCAAGAAACTCATTGTTATCAACCTACATACTACTCCAAAAGAATGTTTCTTGTCTCATTAAGGTCACATATGTCAAGTGTAGTCTAAGGCTAGTGTAGAAGAGTTGTACATACCCCTAATAAGTCACATAGATTTCCATTCTTCTTTTATCACACTTAGATTTGGAGAAACTAAAGAAAACTTAAACCTTGCCTAGATGGAGAAAACATAGTGATTATGTCACCTTCTTATTAATTTTTAATAAAGGAGGGGAAATAAATATAATAACTAATTCCACAAAATCAAATACAACTAAATTCCCCCCCTTTTACCAAAATATTATGTCCTCATTCTCTCCTATGTTCGTACCAAATATAAACCTAGATGGCTATCAAGGGCTGCCAATGAGAGTGATGGGGATAAGTGATCATTTTTTGACTTATTTTGACTTGAAACTCCTTCCAAAGCATGGATCTAGTCCTAGGAGGAATAAATGAATCCATGTGTTTACCTAAACATGATCTTACTTTGACAAATTTGTATAGACTACCTAAAAACCTTCTCTTTTTGTTGTGAAAACTATCCATTCTACTTTTAAAATGATGGAGATGATATGTCAAGTGCCCCTGTAGATTATTCATACCTATATAGACATGTAGTGATGTGTCCATCTCTTCATTATACCATAAACTTGTAATTTTATTTAAAAACCTTATTTAGACATTAAAAATTGATAATAAGAGATCAAAAAAAGGGATGTAATGTTATAAATGAATATTGCCACCCTCTTTGGCATTTATATAGACTAGAGGAAGAGTAACATGACTTTGACACGTCCTAGATGAATCAAATTGATGATCTAGACCACTTAACACTCTCTAACCAACTTAAACATGACATAAGGTGACTAGACAACATAAGGTTAAAAATGAAATTACCTTAATTTTATTAGAACAACCTTAAACAATGATAACCAAGGATTGAAAAGACTATTTTGAGGACTTTAAAATGCATATGATGGCTAATATCCAAGGTTAAGAGACATGGAAACTAAATTTTTGAACTATAGGGGTTTTTATTTAGCTTGGGATGACAAATTATCAACATTAATTGCAACTCATAGTGGTTGACCAACCTGTTAGTCAAGAGAACTAGCAATCTCATTATTTTGGGCACAAGAATCACACATGATGACATGACTTGAGATGACTAATCTACCTGAGATTGACAAATAACTAACACCTTGAAAAATTTCAAGGATTGGAAACAACCTCACCACACACACAAAGACAACACACAAAAAAGAAGCAAAAACACCTATGTTGATAGACACTTATTAGAAACAAGGCAATCAAGAAAACCATTGATAATATACAACTAACTTAAACTTTTCTTCTCCTTCCTAGGTTAAAGGGGAAGTATCTTAGATCCTTCATTCCATGGTATAAAGTATGGAATGAGGTAAGTATCCTCTTATAATTTTATCTTATTGTCTTCATCCCTTCTTTAAATGCCACTACTCTCATCATGCTCTCAAGTGAGGTGACAGATGCAAACCAATCTCCTATGAAGATATAATCTTCTTGATTTTCAATTTTCAACTCAAATTATTATCTATCATTTCCAATGTGAGAGATTTCTAGGATAGTTATATCTTGGTTAATAGGGGAAATATCCTAAACCTTCATTTCAATTGGATTCTCAAAAATAGTCTTTTGCTCATCTTGGAAGGTACCATATTCATTATACCTTAGTGGACCTTGAAACTGATCCTCCTAAAGATGATCTTCAAGACATATTGGCTCACTAAGAACCTTTCATTCTTCCTCAACAAATTCATCTTATTATTATTAAGGTAATTACCTATTAATCTCTTTAATCTCTTTGATCATGTCCAAGTAGGACTACCTCATCTCATTATTACCTTGTATATGTTCTTAAGATGCAATAGTTACAATTACCATAGTGTTCTCCTTAAGACTCTTATTAATCTCTTCACCACATTCATTATCCAAGTTGAAAATTTTAGCATTTTGTTGATGAGATGGAGATGTATCATCTAAAATTGAACAAAAAGTCTCTAGGTCTTCCAAAAAGTTAATATCTTCATGATCAATCAAAAAGACATGAATCTTGCTATCACTCTTACCATTTCCCTATGGATCAGCATATCAATCAAGTGTCTCTAACTCTCCAACAGGGTCATTATAAGGCTCATGTTCTAGTGAAACTTGATCATATTCATATTTTGTGGATAATATAAGTTCACTTATCCATTCAATTTCTAGTTCATCTTGATTTTCTAATCCTAAATTTGAAATATCCTTTCCAAGTTCCAAAACATTAGTGATAATTTCATTTAAGAGCTCAACCTATTAATCTATTCCATTTTAAAAATCCATCATGTTGAGTTCTTCAGTCTCATATAAGGATTCATGGTACAATTATTATCAAGGATTATCCAAATTAGTTGAAGTACTCTTAGCTTCAATAATGGGTTCACGAGAGTTATTTTCATGACAATCTAGTAGAGGAGATGTTGTTTGTGTTTCATCCACCCTAAAGTCATGACATTTTGATTGATCTACTTCATCAAATTTCACTTTAGGATCAAAATTTGATCTATTGGGGTGAATTTGAGTATCAATAGTGATCTCATAATCATAGGTTCTTAAAGTATCATTTTCGAGGTGTTATTGAAACATAGTAGCAATTGTAATGTAATGACACTCTTGAATAACTATCACCTTATCAATTTTATTTATAAAATTACCTCTCAAATTTAAATTATCCATGTATACACATATTATTTTCAAAATTTTATCAAATATTGATGCTTTCCATTTTGCAATAACCCATCGAGACTCAATCTCTATAAGTGCATGCCTTTAATGGTGCACTATGAAAGGGGTGGGTAGAGCTTTGGTGCTTTGTAGGATTTTTGTACCATATTTCCATGTTATTACCAATATAACCATCTCTAAAAACCATTACCTAAACTATTACCACTCCTTTACACACTCCTCTAATATTTTTCCTCTTTCCATCCCTCTTTTCCTCACCTTGATTTCTTTTCACCAGTTGATTATACTAGGTTGACTGGGTTAACCCTATATAGTTTTTAGCCTTTGATTACTATAAAACATCAAATAGGTAAACCCTATACTATTTTTGGGTATTTTCATATGAGATCTTTATTATCACTTCAATTGACCTAGCTTGGGACCTAGTGATTTATCTCCCAAAAACATATACAGTCGACTGGGTCAACCCTATATAACTAACATAATCAGAAGGATTTAGAGTGAGATCTACCTATAAATATAAGATATGTTTTTCATTATTTTAATATGCAATCAAGATTTATTATTTTCTCATGTTTACTTACAATCTTCTTTTCCACAATTATACTTGAAGAGTCTTAACTTAGGGTTTCTACTTTGAGAATCTAGTCTTGTGGAGAAGTTTTAGATGCTTTGCCCTTTACTAATTATACTTAGAAACCATAGTAAGCCCTTTCAATGCCCCTTTGGCTAAGGGAGACATTGAGTCTTGATGGGTTCACATTCAAGTATGCATATTCTAATTTTGTTCTCCTCACTTTAGTAGATAGAAGTAGAATAAGTATTGGCTCGAATAATATTAATAATCATATTCCATGTATTAGGGTATTACTCATACTTAAATTAATTGAGATTATCCTATGAATGGTTTGATTTATTTAATAACCCTTCATGTTTTACCACAAGTTTTGGTGTTCATTATATTATATTTACTTTCTTGTTATTAGATATAGAGTGAAACAATAAAACTATGACTCTTTTAGGGTTGTTGCATGATTGTGTTATACTATAGGCTTTGTAACCCTTCCTAGCATGGTGTATTATGACAAGTGATCCCATAGTCAATTCCATTGGATCCCCTTATTAGTCATTCTTCTACTTAATAAATGTATTACAAATCAAAATTTTAGGTATGCTCTATCATCTCTGAGTCAAGATTGATTTATAGACATGATGAATTTATGATTACATACATTCTAGTGAAGCTGATGTGAATTAACCATTATTGGATTTATTCACTTTATTTAATTATTTTTCATCATTATTTTTATCATATATTTGTCATACTAGGTTGAATGCATCGACCCAGCTCTAAATTTTATGTGCAAGTTTTCAATTATAGGCTATTGGATTGACTTCGATGATCCAGTATAGGTTTTCATATTTTTAGACTTCCATGCTAGACTACTAGGTCAACCTAGTCAACCTTAAACATTTTCAAACATCTTTTTTTAACATAATTGGTCAACTCAGTTGACTCTATGCATTTTTAGGTACTCAGCGATAGGTTTATAAAAGGCTTGATTGACTAAGCCAACCTAGTTAGAAAATTTTGTAAGCATATATCAAGGTTATTGAAAAAAATATTCATTCTTTGCATCTCTGAACCACCAATATTCCTTTCTATCTCTCTATTTCTTTATTTAGTCTTTCCTTTTATAATTTTTAGTCTTGAAAACTGCACATGTATAGTCAATTGGATGACCTTATTAACCCAGTTCTATATTCTATGTGTTATTTGGATAACTTGGCCAACTCTACTCACCCTATTCATTTTTAGACCTTGTTTTTATAGTATATAATTGACCCTATTGACCCTATTCTATATTCTTTACATACACTATTGACTATATCAACACTGTAACTTGTTTTAAATTTAGAATTAACCTAATATTCTAGTAATTAATTCACAGTTTCATTTCTTGTTGCTTGTATGCTTAGAATAGATCAAATAGTTTAATTAGGTGAATTTTCAATAAATTACTTAGTTTCACTATTTTCTATTTTATCCACTTATAGCCAAATCACAAAATCTAAACAAAGATATTAACATTTGTCTACCCAAGGTCAACCTACTTAGATTTCATCACCAAGGGGGAAGCTGACATTATGTTCTAGTCAAGTATACAACATGGTTAATGGTATATTTTGGCTAATAACCTAACACCCTTATCTATAGGATGTGTGAAGAGAGTGGGTCGGCCCTAATACCAAGCCTATATCATTACCACTATAGATCCTTTTTAGCCCAAACTACCTGAAACCATCCTTAGATTGTCTTATAGTTCCTTTGTTATAACCAAATTCCCATCATATTTAAAAAAATATTCTAATAATATAATAAAATTTTAGTTTTACTAATTATCTATCTTTTACTTTCCAAATTGACTTCTTGTTCTTTGCTCAAATGCATTTTGTATTTCAAAAACTTGCATTAGCCAACATTGGTGTAACATTTTGTGTTGTATGCTTCAATTGGATTAGATAATTGGAATCTAATTTATTATTTGTTTTCCTCTAGTTATTAATTTTTAAGTTACTTTAAAAAATTATCTTGTTTCAATTTATAATCTATTATAGTCTTCTTAGTCTTCCCTATGTGGTATACTAGGCTGATCCATTCGACACCATACATTTTTATAGCCTCTGTTCACTATACTGGATTGACCCAATTGACCCTATACTATTTTTAGACCATGTTGACTCTTTTTCATCCTCTATTAACTATATTAGATTTACCTAATTAACCATTTACTATTTACATCCCCTTCTTCGTATATTAGGTTGACCTAGTCGACTCTATAATTTTTTATGCTTTCCCTATTTACCAACCCAATTCTTTATTTCTCTTTCTTAGAATTGTGTTCATTTATCTCAAGTCATCATGAATTACCGTATAAAAATATTCTTAAAAAACCTAAATCTATTTAGACACCATATGGGTTTCTCTTTGCTTCTTATCTTCTCCTATCGTTTCTTCTTCTTTTCAGCTTGTAGGGCATATTGTAATACCCATCCACGCATTTCTCTAGCCTTCAGAGAATATTGTGAGGCCTACCAACATGTCATTTTAGACTTTGGGGAATCTTTAAATACCCATCCCTACATCCAATTACCCTTTGGAGCATCTTGTGATGCCCACTCTTATTATCAATTACATGATACCAAACTAATTCAACTTCAAGAAACATTTTGAGACACCTAGGCTTGTATCTCACACACTCATCCTTGATATAGATGTTATTGTAGGATCATTTCCTTCTTTTCATGATTTTTTATCTATATATATCTACCACCTTTTATAGGTAACTTACATAGGAAACTACCTATATATAAGTTATCTCTTTTTTTACAAACCTTTAGTCCTCCCTTTTTGGTCTTTTAGTTTCTTGATGTACCATAATCTTCTTTATCTTTACTCTTTTTACATTCTTTTTTTCACCCTTATCGGATTATATTTTATTAAATTGAAATGTAAGACCATGGATAAGACCTGAGCCTCATAAAATTACCATATTTTCATCTTTTCACATCTTTGTTCTCAAACTTTAGCTTCCGTTTCTTTTGTTAGATGAAAATTTCACAACAATATATGATATCATGTTTACCTCCATTTCCCTCATTCTTATGATAAGGAATCAAAATTTAATATCATTGTATTTTATTTTTTACCCTTTATCACATTTTTTGAGATTTGAATTAATTTGAATTGTTTCATGTATCATTTCTCTTGATTTCCCCTTCCTTTCACTCCACATTAGATAAAACAAGTTTGAAGTCAAGATAGAACTTTTATTTTACCTAGATTTATTAGAATCATAGAGTCCATGCTCTTTGATGTTTCTCTCTCTTAGAAACCAAGTCCTAAGTATTCAAATAAATTAATATTTATCACCCCTATTTGGTTTTCTAAATTCTTATAGAGGATGAATAGAAAAATCCATCAAGAAAGTTAAAATCCAAATCATTTGAAACAAAAGGCAATGATATTCAAAAGGAAACATATAAATATCAAAATTTAAATCACACCAAAAGACATGATTATAAGCATATATATTATCTCCAATCAAAGCTTAAACTCTAAAGTTGGCCTCACATACAACTGAGGTCTATTGGGGTGTAGTAAGCTAGTAGTCAAAAAACTCTATGGTGATACCTACTTTCTCATGCAAGTACTCAATATTAATAGTAGATCGATGGATCTATAAGGGGTCCTGAGGAATGGGGAACATGTTGTGGGAAGGTAGTCCATTTTAATTTTCATGCATATAGCCTTCATGGGATGATCTATATAGTTAATTTATTTACCTAAGACTTGTGTGGCTAGGATAAGTTCTTTAGAGTTGTTAAGGTTAAAAGTCCTCTTGTTTTGACAAACCTAATTTGATTGTCTTGAATTTGATAAAGATTTAATATACCTTAGCTTTTCCTTAATTCTCCCTCTACCCATTTAATTTCCCTCTTTCATAGACAAATTGTGATTCTAAATCTATTTTCCCTTCTTCATTAATTCCTTCTTCTTCACCTCTTAAAAACATTCTAGCACTACTTTCTTTAAATATTATCTATCCTTAGAGTGAAACAACATGTTTGAGTAACTATGGATTATTTTCTTTACACCATGATTTACATTTACACACTTCTTTTACTTTCATTTTAACATTTGTCATTTTTTGTACTATCTTACTATTATGGACACCTGATTTCATCCCCTTTTCTATTATTGAGTGAGGTTGGCTTGTTGTTTCTCACTTAACAATGTTGTTTTCCCTTTTATGCATCTTTTCCCATTATTGAGTGAGATAAGGATTATTAATTCTCACTTTTCAATGTTGTTTTACCATTTTTTTTCTTTTTTTACCATTTGATATTTGATTACCATCTTTTTTGACATGTATCCTTGGTTTGACTTGGTGAGTTTGCCTTTCTTACTTAAGGTTTACTTGTTTGAGTTTTTTGGTCTTTAGTAGCCTTGGATTTTTAGTTACCTTATTTAATTTTGTTGTTTAACTTGTTAATTTGGTCTAACATAGAATTTATCATCACAACTTTCCAAATTTCCCAAGTATGTCATGTCTTTATACCACTAGCTATCTTGGCTTTTCTCATGTTTGTTTATTTTTGCTCTTTAGTTTTGTATTTTTAGGTTTGTCAAAAGTAGTCTCTATTCCATAAACAATCAAAAATAACAACATAGAAGACAACCATATAGTGATAAATGTAATTCAAGGTATCCATTACATTTAATTTTTAGTCATTTACTTTCAATTATTTTTGCTTTAAAATATGGGAACTATTTTTTAGCATCAGTATTGTGTGTTACTATATTCTTTCTTGAAGCACCATCCCATATTACACCTTAGTGACATGTGATGAGATTAGAGTGGGGGATCATGCATACAAATAATGTTTTAAATATTTTATCTACTATTAATGATTTAAATCTTGTAAGAATCCATCAAAACTCAATCTTTCTAAGTGCATGCCTTAAAGGGTGCATCATGAAATGGGTGGATAGACCTTTAGTGCTTCAAAAAAAAATTCCCATTATTGCCACATTATTACCAATCCAAGAACATATTAAAACCATTCCATAAGATATTAGTCCTCCCTTTCACACTCTTCCATTATTTTTCCTCTTTTCATCCCTCTATTCCTCAGCTTGATCACCTTTCACCAATTGACTATTCTAGGTCAACTGGGTCAACCTTGTACATTTTTATCCTCTAATTACTATATACAGTCAATTGGGTTAACCTTATACTATTTTTGGGTATTTTCACTTGAGATATATGTTATCCCTTTAGCTGACCTAGCTTGAGACCTAGTGATTTATCTCCCAAAAACATAGAGGCTTGACTAGGTAGACCCTGTACAACAAACGTATTAAAAAGGATTTAGGGTGAGATCCACCTATAAATACAATATAATTTCATCATTATTTCAATATTAAATCAATATTTATTACTCATTCATAGCCGAGGGAGAGATTGAGTCTTGATGGGTTCACATTCAGGTAAGTATATTCTAACTTTATTCTCTTTACTTTAGTAGATAGAAGTAGCATAAGTATTGGATAGAATAATATTACTCTTCATATTCCATGTATTAGGGTATTACACATACTTATCTTAATTTATATTCTCTTCTGCATGTTTTGATTGATTTACTAACCCTCCATGTTTTTACACAAGCTTTGGTGTGCAGTAGATTAGATTTACTTTCTTTTTATTAGATATAGAGTGAAACATTAAACCTAGGACCCTTTTGGGGTTGTTTTATGATTGTTTTAGATTGTAAGCTTTGTAAAATTTCCTAGCATGGTGTATTGTGACAAATGACCCCATAATCAGGTCTAGTGGATCCTCATATTATTCATGCTCTTGATTAATAAATGTATTCCCAATCGAAAGTGTAGGTATGCTCTATCTTCTCTGAGATAGGAATTTATAGACATGATGCATTTATGATTTTATACAATCAAATTCTTCCTTCAATGCAACTATCTTTTCCTAATTTAGAACATTAGGAGTACTAAGTTGATCATGATGTTATTGATGAGATGGAGAAAGATAATCAGTTGAATTTAATACATTATTCCTTTTTCATTCCTCAATTGCTTTGTCAATCTTATCTTGATTATCATGAATGAATACAATATGGAGGATAGATGGGGAACTCAAAAAACATGAAATATCTCTTAAACTGGCCTATATACACTCATCTTAATTTAGATTCTCCTCATTTTATCTCTAAACCACATGTCTTATTTCAAACATGAAGATGGTGAATGAAAATAATGTCCAAATCATGGTGTAGGATATGTTAACTCACCAAATTTCTCACTTAGGAGAGGATTGTTTAGACTTATCTAAGTTTGGAGTAACATGGGATTAGTCCAAGGGATATAGGTGACCTACAAATGAAATAAACCTATAGTTTATGGGGATATCTCCCATTAAACATTAATTGAGTTAAATTCATAAGAGTAATAACTTGTTTAATTGAAAAGGGAGAGAGAAACATGAACTAAAATCTAATCTAAGGGAGGACTTATATGCTCTAACTAATCCTTAATCAACACATTGTGAACTAAGTAAGGATTAGTGATTGAAACTAGTTTTCCAATGATCTCTTAAACATAATTACTTAATGTGAAGGTTATTATATATGTATAAAAATTTATGGAAATGGAAAATAGGTTTGTTTAAGGCACTATCAACCAGATTACTCTTCAAATATAGTCACCAACACTTGACACATCTCTTGACCTGCATAGAATAGCATCATAGTAACTAGGTGAGGGAAAGGACCTACAAAGGGGAATGAAAATTTAGAACTTATACAAATCAACAAGAATATACACACTAAGCTGGTAAATAAATATGAAATAGTCCTTCTTTAGTGATTCAAAATGTTTACAAGATACAATTTGGGTAGAGTTTTATCATACCCAACTGAGGGATGAATACAATGACCTTAGAGCCTCAATTTATATAACAATTAACAAGAGGGAAGTGATATTGAGGCATGGAAAATTCATGAATAGGTCATTAATGACCATAACTCATCCAATTGGTAGTTATAATCAGCCTCCACACTTCTCCCATGCATTACCTTGGTGATGAGTGGTATTTAATGAGACTTTTGAGGTGTTAGAAGTCTATTTTTGGCCAAGGTTGACCCCATCTTAGGATGATCATTATAACCTATTTAATTCCCTCTAATTTTGATAGTTATAAATCATCAAAGTGGTTTAATTATGTCCTTCAATGAAGCATTTAGTAGCCACCTCCTTCTTACATACCAATATGACTTGTAAAACTACCCCATCCTTCATGATGGATAGGAAATGGACATAATTTCATCTATGAGACTATTAAAATTTTTATTATCTACATTTACTCCATAGTATCCCTCTTTTCTAATGAACATCTCCTTTTTTACCAAGTAGGCCTATTGGGTAATGAGGCCTAGTTACTTAACTACTCACTACTTGGATGACCATGGGGATTAAATAGAACACTAAATATGAATGAGTGATCCTATTTCAAGTCTAAACAAACATACTATACCATGATCTATTCCCCCTAAACATTTCACACCTACAACTCTACCTTAGTTAGGTGATTAGGTCACCTCCCACTATCACATCTAGACTATTTATTTGGTGCAAACTTATATGATTATTTAAAAGAAGGATTGTGAGTATTTTATGTCTTGATAAGTTATAATACACCTCATAATTCCTTTCACAATTATATACAACCTTTCACTAAGTTATACACCTTGGATTTATCCTTAAACATTACCAAAATAATGTTATTAGGAAGTCTATATAATTATTCTTATAGATCAATGCCATGTATGGGATATCCTTAGAGTGAAATATGATTGCCAAGTGTCTAAGAAAACATTACAAAGAATTTAGATGAAATTTATTAAATATTTTCTCCATCAGGTCACTATTAGGGTTTTAGGGAGGTTTAAGGGGGTTTAGGTTCTTAATAATGGTTCATAAAGGTTAGGCCCAAAACCTATAATTCAATACGAGTATTTTATTATAGAGAAGACCCTTAAAATTTCCTAAAGTGATTAAAATCCCATGAAATTATTTTGTATAGTTTTGAACCTATCACATTACCCCTCAAGTGAAAATTGTACATTTTGTGCATTCTTAAGGTATTTTTAGGCCAAAGTGACCAAATCTAATCTTTCCTCTACATACCACTAGTTATTTCACATATATAACTCCTTGTTATACATCTCCATGATGATTTTATCTCTTATGTAACCCATTTTCATACGTTGTTTTAGTCTTTAAGTAGAATTGCCTTGAGAAAGGTGTTAGGCCAATAGGCCTAAAGGCAGAGTTCCTAAGTTTTATATTCAAAATGTAATGGTGTAAGGTACTTGGCCACCAATAATGGTATGAAATCCATATTTTAGAGTATTTAGATCATTTGTGTTGGTTTTATTAAGCTATTTACTTCTTCTTTGTGTACACATAGTCATCTACCTAAGCACTTAGGCACGTCTGCAAGTGAA
The DNA here is from genome assembly GCA_037957365.1 of Torreya grandis. Taxonomy (NCBI): domain Eukaryota; kingdom Viridiplantae; phylum Streptophyta; class Pinopsida; order Cupressales; family Taxaceae; genus Torreya; species Torreya grandis. The sequence continues at coordinate 1,327,816 of JARHVA010003679.1, read as the reverse complement.
TATTATACATGGAGGCCTATGTACATGGACATTATGTAATTATTTGATATTTATGGATCCCTCTCCCTCATCATAAACATGTATAATGTGAGGACCCCTTTTAATTTCTTTAATATAGGATTGTAGTAGTACTACTTAGTATAATGCATATAACATATACCCTATAGTGCCAACCAATAGATAATTTGAGTGCTTATGTGACTTGGGGAGACCATTAAGACCATTTAAAGTCTGAAATACCTCATTTATAAGAATTTTATGGTGTGATTTCCTCATCAGGTATAAATCAAGGTTTAGAGAGGGTTTTTGTGAAAGCATTTAAGGGTTTATAGAATATAGGCCTCAAAACCAAAAAATTTTTCCATTAATATCTCGCCCATATACCCCTTTAGATATAATTAATATATCTTGGTCCCATGTAGATTGTATAATGAGTACCAAGTGAAATTTTTTAGCCTTTAAGCTATTTTCTAGGCATTTTATGTAGGTTTCAATGTTAAGTATTGTTCATACACTTGGGTTCCTTATATTAAATCTTTATTCTATGGATATTCAATGTATAAGAGTCCTTATCTCTCCCTAAGAGCCTATTCTTGAGTCTTCTTGTCATGTGAGAGATGAGTGTTTGAGTTGATAGATCAAAATGGAAGATTAGGGAAGTGGAGCTTGAGAAGGGTGATAAGACTAAACTGACCATTTAATTGTATTCATATGTTATAAACACATTTTTTATGACCTATATAAACATAATACACATCTTCATGGTGTTAATTATAGTATGGGATTTTTAATTTATCATTAAGAGGGATACGGGGGCTTTAGGGTCAAGGATAACTTTAGGTCTTATAGGCTTAGACTAGATTTTAGAACCTTGAGTCAATTTTAGGTGTATTTATGGACTCAAAGTTATAATATCACCTTTATCCATTTTATTTACACCCTTTTTACTTGAACTCATCTACCTAAACCACCGTCTCTTTCTCTCTCTCTCTTATGTAGGCCTACTCTAACCATCACTTTTCATTACAAGTGTTTAAAATAGTTATTTTTGGAGACTTGAGTAGTCTCTTATAGATATATAAAATGATATAATTAATGTTATTAGGAAACACATTTTCAAGATATGACCATAGCCTTTGGGACTTGACGTCCCCAAATCTATTATCAAAGCTCACCTACACCATCATGCACTAATGTTTATGTCCTAGGTCTCCAACCTAGACTAGAAAGATATTAAATCTTGAAAATACTTTTAGGGATACTAATGGGAGTGATTTCCATCTAAATGTGAAATGATTTTACCATTAGTTTTCATTGTTATTTACCTCAATCAAGCATTATAACTAGTTAGGTAGTTTGAGATACACTTAAGTCAGCCCATGTCTAAGTGAGCTTACTTGGTCATACCTTAAAGTTTCATTACTTATAAAAACCATGACCTCTATGGTCTACCTCTAAATTTGATTTATTTTATTTGCATATAACAAATCATATTTAATGTTGGAGGCAGACTATTTATACTTATAAGCTTGGTGATCTTTATGTGTGACTATTAATAAAGCATTTTTATAAGATTAACTAATTATAAGGGGATTAAATATCATGTTTGGGACTTAGTTAAAATTTATTTAACCTCTTCACACTCCACAATATAGTCATCTTCATAATCTATGACCTTTCTTTGCATCTTTGAGATTCAACTATATATGATGATTTTGAAACCTTTTGAAGGTTGGGTCTAAGTAGGTTTCTTCTACTTGGTTATTAGTTCTCAATAAATAATCACATTTCAATAGACACTTATAGTCTAAATGTATCTTGATAGTACTATGCAATATTTTGACCTTATTTCCATGCCTTGGGGTTGGGCACAAGGATTTAAACTTGTAGGTGATGGTTATAAGGATTTATTGAGTTTTAAAATTGGAACTCAAAGCTTATTATGAGGTGAATATGCTTGATGAGACCATAAACTAGGATACATTCCTTGAGATTTTTATATGGACTATTGATTCTTGATTAATATGACCTATGGGGACCCTAGACAACCTTATTCATACACTCAAGAAGGCAAGGAATTTGAACTTCATTAATCAGACACATGGAGTGAGAATTTAAAACCTAGGATTCCATGAATACCTTACTTTTATAATGAATCTTAAACTCTAATAAACATGTCTATGAAGGTGTTGGGAAGATACTTGATAGTTCATTAGATTTAAGAGCCATGATGAAGTTTGATCTTTATGAGACATGGACTCTTCTATATGAATATAATACCTGTAATACCTTTATGGTGTTTTGATGATATCCAATTTCCATCATTATGAAACACTCAATTAATATCTTCATTGAAGCTTAACTACATAATCATTTTCATTTTAAGGTAGGGTATTGAGGGTGTTTAAGGATCATCTCATCACTCCACTTGTGCTAAGAAGGTAAGGAGATATGAATAACTCTAGGAAATCATCATTAAACCTTAAAATACTATCCATTATTATATATATGCATTAAAGGTCCTAAATTATTAATAAAACATTTCTTATAGTCTAAAACAATTTAAAATTGAAACTTTCTTTGCCTCTAAGGCTCACACATGTGAACTAGTGGTGGTGAATGTAATAGACTGGCCTTGTGTGGATGTAAAAGGCAAGTTTGACTACAAAAATTTATTAACCATTACTTATAAAGCATATATCACTAATCAAAGATTAATTCCAAGGATTAGAAGGCCATTATACCCACTTCATTTGGATAAGATATTAGGTCACCATATTCTCTCTCTTATCTATATTAAAAAAGAACCTGAGGTGTTACCCATGGTTACCAAGGATAATGAGAAGTAAGGGTTAGTTTTTTACCTATTTTAACTCGAAACACTATATTATATTACTTTATGTCTATACTATATATCCTTTATATATACCTAACATTTATTGACCATTATCATTCTGTATGAATCCATACTTGCTTAAAAACACCTGTAAAACACTAGTTTCCTACATTTTCTTAGTTTTTATACCATAAAACGTTATTCGTGGATATGATGAGGTAAAAGAGGGGTGAAAATGCAATTCAAAACAATAATTATTTTTGGGTAAGTTAAAAATCCATTCTTTCCCATGTGTGTGCCCCTCTAGGGGAAAATAAAGCATTTAACTTATGAAAAGACATCCCTTTAAAAATTAAATCATTTGATCATGGGATTATGGTAATAATGGAGTCTTTTTAAGGCATAATTTATGGTCTTAGAGGTGTTTTTAGGTCAAAATAACATTATTCTATGGTCAAACACCCCTTTTGAAGGTAATACATATGATCTCAAGTCAAATCTATAATGGAGGTTACCTCAATACCTATTAAAATACCTTAAAACATGTTGAATACATAGAAAAGGTTACCACATATTCCTTATAACATCTTTAACCCTCTGGTCTTACCATACATAGGCCTTCAACATATTTAGATGGATTCATAATAGGTCATGAGCTATAATATTGGGTCATCTTTTATGTATGTTTGAATCATTAGGACCACCCTAAGGCCTATTATGGATCCTTATACATTGTTAATCACAAGGAGAGAACTTGACACAAGATCAAATAGGTTATAAAATACAACTACCATAACATACCTTGGTATAGCACCTCACTTAATGTGATGCCTTGAAATGATAACCTATGATCCTATTTTTGAATTGTCTTGACACTTCAAGAACATAAGATGGTGAAAAAGGTGATTTTAGGTAGTCATAACATAGGTTGACTCCTTTAGATGCCTCAAGGGTAGAAATAAATCAACATTAATTTTTTGGCATGCCTAGTGTGATAAAGATTCAAGTGAGTTGGAGAGTGAAATTATAGTATTAGATGATATCAAAGATCTTCAATTATTTGAGTGGTAGATCTATAGTCAAGTTTCATGCCAAAAGTGGTCACAAGGTCTTCATCAAAAGGTAATAAAGCTGAGTTTGTTGTGTTATCTTTGGAATTTTCTAAGAGAAAGAGATACCCTGCGATTAATCTTAATCCTACACCACCTAATTCTCCTAATATTGATCAATAAAAGACTATTTCAAACCCTACACCTTTAATGGATAAGACTAGACATCAATATTTTGTGTCTTTTAATAGTAGTATTCCATTCAAATGTGAATTAATTTGATGATATAACTATTGTTGCACTTAATATCCTTCCCTATTTCTAGGAAAGACCTCAACCATCCCTATTAAACATATTACAAACATAGCCATCATATGCTTAGTTGACAATGTGACTCAAGAGAATGTGGAAATGAGATTATTAGATACTTCATTGAAGGGTAAGGAACTTAAATGGTAAAGGGGTTTAACATATACTTCTATCAATACCTAGGATTAATTTGGGGAACACTTTTGCAAACATTTTGAGGATATGAGTGATCTTTTATCTCTAGTAGAATAACTCACCACAATCAAAAGATTTCCCTAGGAGTTTGTGGTATATTTTAGTTAGAGGTCTTAAAAAAAATGGGACAAGATCCCCATAGTAGTAAATCCCACCCCTAATTATGCCTTTTTATACTACTTAAGAGCCCTCTATTATGATGTGGCAGTCATGGTACAGTCCATTAGGAGAAACACTCTACCAGATGTTTATGAGGTGGCAATAAGGTAATAAAATCATCCAATATAAGTAGGAAAGCTTACCCCAAGACCCTTAATGCTTTTGTTTCTATAGATACAACCCCTTATGCCTGTGTTTTATCTCTTACCAACACAAACTAATCTTGATCAAGTAGATGTTAATTAAGTAGACAAATTGGGTAAGATTGAAGGGGTAATCAAGGCAAAAAACAAGATAGTAGCCTTTTAGAGGTACCAAATTCCACCTAATATGCCTTAACAAGTATTGTATAAATCCCCTTATCATTTTTATTAGTACAACAGACCTCCATATCAGCCTAATCCACAAGGTCAAGGGAAAATCACTCAAGCAATGCCTTATAATAGCTTCAACCCCAATTCTATTAGCACTTTTAGAGAAATAGTCCTAACTCAAAAAAACAATATAAAATAAGGTTAGTGGCCTACAAAATGGGGAAAGCCTCATGATATTTTTATCAATCCAAGTGGTGATCATTATAAAGCTTATTTCATGCATCAAAATTAGGATCCTCTAATACATGACAATCAGCCTCATAGACAACACAAATAAGGTCATTCTATGTAACATGGAGAGACTCCATTCATGACTCAATCTGAGATTTCAAATTAGAAAGGAATGAGTGGGAGAAAATCATAATTTTATACCACTTTTTTTAACTTCTAAGAAGAATAATGTTCTTTTGAGTAATGTACAACTAATTATCTTAAGGATGCAACCAAGGTAAGCGGCTAAAAGAAGAGAAATTAGTGATGATTTATAAATTCGAAGAGAATCCCTTCCACCATCTCAACTACCTCAAGAGGATAATCTACAAATAAATTCCCCTCTACCATCTCAACCACCTCAAGAGGGTAATGGAAAAACTTTAAACCCTAAGACTCCTCCAACTCAAAAAGTTTAAGATGAGAGAGTGAAGAATCATAGAGGTCTATTCATATGCCAATTCACATAAGATATAAATGTTAATACTAATCCTAAGTTGCATCCAAAGGCTAAATAATATCATATTATCATTGTGGACTAGATGAAAAAGTTCTATGTCACCATACATATTTGGGATACATTGCTCATTTTTGAACACAAAGATCTTCTTAAAGAATAACTATCCAAACTCCACATCTTGGACATGTAGATAGAAAAGGTGGGTTTAGTCCTAACCAATACAAACTAGCCTCATGAGTCTCACACACCTAAGGTAAATAAGCCCACTCCTTTATATCTATCTATCACTATATGTTATTCCATAGTACACAACTATATGATAGATAGTAGGGATAATACTTATGTCATGCCTAAGTCTATAATAGATAAAGTGGGATTAAAGTATAAATCTAAGTATAAAGGGGTCTTACAACTATATGGGTCTCCTACTAAGACTATTGGTGTGATTAAGAATATGAAAAGAGTACTAGTTACTTATCCAAATTGTATTATATCCTAGGATTTTATGGTAGTTGACCTCCCTCCTTAATTTAACTTATGTTTGTCTAGGTATTTCACTTCCAATATAGGTGCTATCTCTCTTCAGACTATTCTTATATGGTATTTTATACTAGGTATGGGAAAAAGGTCACCATAAGGTCTGATTCTATCTCTAGGTTCCATTTAGACCCATACATGCCTAATTTGTCTAATGTTAATTTTACTATCATAGATGAAGATGGACACCCTAATGACCAAGAGCTAATTACACCACTTTAAGGTATTGTGATCAAGTAATCCAAGAAGGTAAGTTAGTATTATGTTAGTTTAAACAATAAAATTCAAATAATCATACTAGCACTTACACTATGAGCCTAGATACTAGGGATACCTTAGTAAAAAAATCTAAATGAAAAAATAATAAAACTCTAAAAGATAATAACTCTTTCACCTTCTTTGAGAGATCTAAATGGATTTATTGAGTGGCTTGCTTAGCTTGTACATCAAGAAGTCTTTAGAAATGGAGCTTTATTATCTCATTCTCTCCTTGGAACCATGGCTTTGATGTGGATTGGATTGATATATTAGCATTATAAAATTACTCTTATCAAAGCATTGAAGTCATTTGTGCATAATAACTTTGCACCAAAATAGCTTATGGTTCAATAGGCAAGGCCTTATATTTATAGCTTTAGGAATTAACTCTCACCCAAGGTGAGTTAAGGTTGAGTTTAGGATTGAAATGGGTTCAAACTAGAACTAAATGAGTTAAAACTAATCCAATAGAGTTAATAGTTGTCAAGTAATTATGATTTGAAATTAATAGGCATGGATCTCAAAATTAGATATTCTAGGATATTTTCAATTAGCTTGAAAACTCATAAAGACAATAATGAAAGGATAGGATATTTTGAATTTTAGAATTTCCTTTTTAGATAATCAATATTTTGAAATCGATAATTCAACTAGGAATTTTTTCTTGTTTAATTTGTTAATTGATTTTGATTAGACTTTTATCTCTTTAAAGAACTAATTAAGATGAAAGGCTAGGATATTTTGAATTTTTGAGTTTATTTTTTATATATATTCATTAATTTCAAATGGATAATTCAACAAGGAATTTAATCATGTTTAATTTGTTAATTAATTTTAATTAAACTTTTAGCTCTTTTAAGATTTATTTATGATGAATGTCTAGTATATTTTGAATTTTTGAATTTCTTTTTTTAGATATCATTAATTTCAAATGGATAATTCAACTAGTAATTTAATCTTTTTTAATTTGTTAATTGATTTTTATTAGACTTTTAGCTCTTTCAAGATTTATTTGTGTAAGTGACCCACCTAATAGGTCCATAGGACAAATTTATGATTTTTATGATGCAAGGTGATTAGGTATGAATAACTGAGAGGTTATTATTGCATATGGTAAGATACCCCAATCAGGGATGTATCAACATGATTTAGAGCTTTGATGAATGATGTGAAAGAAAATTTGAGATGTTTAGTGATTCCTAGGCTTAATTTGTAATGGTTAGTAGCAATCAATCTAAAGTCTAGTCAGAGTCAAATTTTGGGCAATTTTAGGTGTCTATAGTTTTCTCCTATTGGTGAAGGAATTAAAAGTTGTAGTCATAGTAAATTCTTCTCAAAGAATGAAAAGGTCCTATATGCCTACAAATACAATGAAAATGAATGAGCTCTTGATGCCCCCTTGAGAGAATGATTGGAAAATGGGCAATGATCAGTGCTTTGAAATTAGTTGAGGATGGGACCAAAAAGATAAAATGGGGTAGAAAATATTGATTTAGCCATAGGCAGTTAGAGTTAGTGCCATATGGAGTTACCTCAGTTGGGTAAACAAATAATATGATTTTCCCAAAGGTGGTTACCATCATTGACACAGGTGTGATAAAAAAGGTAAGGATCTACCCAAAGTTAGTTATAATCATTGAAAAGAGGATTAGGGTACCAAGAGAATGATCTGTACAAAGCTAATTATAATCATGAAAGGGAAAACAATGATTTACCCACAAGTAGTTGTAATCGTTGGTAGGTTAAAACTGTGCTCCAAGTGGGTGGATAGAGATAATGGTTTGCCCAAAATAAGTTATAAACATTATCATAAAGAAAACATGCCCTAGTTGGGTAGATAATGATAAGAATTTGGCCATAGGCAATTATAATCCATAACATCCAGATAGATCAAGACATAGTGATTTTACCATAGGCACTTGTAATCATTAGTTCTATGGGTTGGATGATACATAATGAGTTTCACAAACATGGTTAGAATCATTGGAATCACAAGTGGGAATATTATGGAAAATTGGAATATGGAGATTATGAACTAAATACATACTCATAGAGTATGAGTAAGTTGGTACAAAGGAGAAAGATGAATTTGCAAAACTTGCCAATCTGGAGATGTAACATCCTAACTATAAATGATTAAAATTCTTTCATGATTTAATTAATCTATATTTTGAATGATTTGTGTAGATTAGGAATTTTTAGGTGCTAAGGAGATATATCATGGCTGCATTTCTTGTAATACATAGCTAAATTTTGTTGTAGTACATGACGGTATGTATCATGATAGAACACTATGAAAACATAGTCAAAATATTCATAAGGACTGACACACAATCTCATAAACAATTGAAAATAATGCACCAATGATAAAAACCATGATGAAAATGTTGACAGATGAATATGGATGGATTTATGAATAATGCACAAGGAATTACCCAATTAATGATCATAGACTGAATCAAGGCACAAAAATGAAATCAAACAAATAGGCAAAAAATTAAATAAAAAATAAAAACACTAAAACAAATAAAGAACAAAACAAAGAGAAGAGAGTAAAATGAAACAAAAACAAACAATGGTTATGTATAATGTTAGTACAAATAGAGGAAAAAAATATGATGAACATTACTACTACACTATAGGAGACAACAAAAAAAAAATTCAAAATGGGGGGATTAGAAGAAAATGAATGGGGTAGCTAAGCTAACTCTAGATGCACTGGGTAAGTGGACATTACCTACATAGTTCCATGGATGTAGAGTCCAACATGAACTTTAGGCCAAATGTAGTTCTCTGAAGAAATGGGATAGAATAAAAATGATTATCAATAAAAACATGATTGATGAAGTAGAGACATATGGGAATGGTCTCACAAAATGGTGAGTGCATGGGACACTAGGCTAGTAAGGATGGGGAAACTAAATGACAAGTGATTTCTTGTGATTTAGCTTGAGTTCCTAAAATCCATAAGGGAAAGAAGTGGTCACTGATGGTATTTATTAAGATTTTTTATATCTTATTAAAGTGTTTTTGAATTATTTGAAGCATATCAAATTAATAGAGAATGATGAGATACCAAATAGTCCAACTCATAAAATAGCAAGAGCATTCAAACTTAAAATTGCTTGAAAAATGGTGAGAGTGTTTTACTTGAAACTACTCATGAAATAGTGAGAAAATGGAAAAGGGTGATTGAGATAAACTCAACATAAATTGAAAATTACCTACATAGTGTCCTAGGATGGGACCTCAAGTCAATATAGTTATAACTTATAGCGGAGGAAACTAACTAGTTTAGTAACAAGTTCATAAATTAGGCAAAGTAGGAAAATGACATAGTATGACATAGGAATGACAAGGTTGTACTTCAAGGTATGATAAAGGTATTGTTCTTAATTTTTTTGCATAGGCAATTAGAATTAGTAAAAAATTTCATAGGTTAATGATACTAATTTTACCATAGGTAGTTATAATTACTATCATGATGATGGCACTTTGATTTGTCCAAAGCCGGTTATAATTATTAGTACATGAATGGAAAAATATAGGGAATGAAGTATGAATCTACCAATCCACTATTATACTTCTCCAAAATATGGCCTCTATCTATAATATTGAATAATTTATTAAAAATGATCTAAATTTGCATGCTAAAAGTGCTCATGGAATAAATACAATAGAACCAAGGTCAAAAGGGTTGGGTGGGGAGGGTAAAAATAGCTTGGTCAATAGGAAAGGTATGCTAGAATAATCTAGAATGGAATTGTATATATTATGGTACAAATAAGAATTTAAATATTATGGTACAATATAAATAGGCTCATAGACAATACTTTAGGTCTCTTAGGTAAAGTAACTTATAAGGTGTATAATGTTCATCATTTCATCAAGTTCATCCCCATCTGGTGTAGCAAACTTATATGCTCCAGATCCATAATTTAAAATAATGATGTAGGTGCCTATCCAATTGTGTTTTAATTTTCCCTTTTAATCTTCTTCGCTATGGTATTCTATTGGTTTTATTTAAGAATGAGATCACCAAGTTCAAATTTTCTATGTTTGACTCACTATTTATAGTGGCCATAGAGTCTGTTCTAGTTTGTTTGAAGGTTGTTAACTTTAGCCATGCATTTTTCATAAAATATCTCTATCTCTTAATGGTGACATACATTGAAATATTCGTTACCTAGAATGTGTTTTATTGAAATGTGAAAAGAAGGTAACTCAACCTCAATGGGAAGAATGGCCTTAGTGCCATAAACTAGGAAATATGGAGTGGTTTTTATTGGGGTATGGTAATTGGTATGGTATGCTTAGATGGCATAAAAATTTTGAAAGTGTTAATCAAGGATAACATCATTGATGATATTTTTAAGGATGTTGACAATGGTTTTGTTGAATGCTTTTGATTAGTTATTACCATGTGGGTAATATGTCAAATAAAAATGTTGACTAATTTTATACTCAATACATAGTCATTTGACATTCTTAAATGATCTACCATTATCAGATATAATGTTACATAGAATATAATAACATAAAATGAGATGTTTGAATATGAATATGATTTTTTTTTTCTAGTCACGTGAGGGGTATAGCTTTGACCCACCTAGTGAAATATTCAGTAGTGGTAAGGATGTGTTTATGGCCATCATATGAGGCTAGGTTAATCTTCCCAATGAGATCAAGGACCTATGTATAAAATGGCCATGGTGTAGGCATTGGTCTTAGAGTCTTGGCTAGGGAATGAACTATATTGTCATGAATTTGAAATTTTTTGCACTTTTTAACATATGTAGTTACATCTACATCTATAGTTGGCTAATAATACCTGGTACATAAGAGATTTTTGGATAGGATGGCCCCACTTATGTGGGATTCACATACTCCTTCATGAAATTCTTATAACACTAATATTGATTCTGCTAAATTTAAATAATGAAGTAGAGTTTCATAAAAGTTGTAGTAATAAATAGTTGGTCTAAGTAAGGTACAACATGTGGATTGGTGGATAAAGGTGTTAATTTGTAGTGTGATATGTATGATGGCATAATATGGTCATGAAGGTAGGTATCAAGGTCTGAATACCATATAGCATTGTGAGAAATAATATCATAGATCATGGTGATAGGTGAAGGTTCATTAGTAGGAGATAGAAGGTCTTCAATGAAGAATTGATATTTTTTTGCCTTGTATGGATGATGAATCAAAGATCCAATGGTGTCCATAGCATTGGTATGTGTTCAAATTATATGTTTGTAATTTATTATTTTATATTGTCAACCATGGACTTGTATGGCACCAACTTGTCATCCTTGGTATAAAAGAGGTTTGTAACTTGATTGATGATTAATTGAGAATCACCACAAAATTTAAGATGATAAATATTCATTATAATCCATGTTAGATACTTAAAATGACTGATTTGTACTTATCTATGTTAGTAGTACAAGGAAAGCTGATACATAATGATTTACGGATAAGATCCCCCTATGGTGTAATAAATAATAGGCCTGCCCCAAACCCATGTTCTATGAATGATCCATCAAAATATATCTTACAATTTTTCTCCCTAAAATGTGTTTAAATGATGGTCATAATCGACTCATATAGAAATTAGAATGTGATTGGTTCTATATCTACAAGGGGAGATTCAACAAGCTGATCTATAAGAACTTATCCCTTTATAGCCTTCTAGTTAATGCATTCTATCTTAAAATCACTTAGAAGCATGATCCAGTTCACCATGTAGCCCTAAAAATATATATTAGATAGTAGATATTTGAGTAGATCTACTTTTGAAATAACTATAATCTTGTTATTTAACATCTAATGTCACAGTTTATGAGTTATAAAGACCATAGCTAAACAAGCTTTTTTAATGGACATATAATTATGCTTATTTACTACCAGTGTATGACTTATTTAATACACAACATATTCTTCTCCATTATCATCATGTTGAGATAGAAGTTTCCCCAAGGATTTTTTTATCAGTAATAGGTATAGTAGTAATGGCTTTCCTAACATGGGTGAAAATAAAATAGTTAGATTTGCAAGATAGTCCTTTAAATGTTGAAAAGATTGTTGGAATTCATCATAATAATGAAACATGACACATTTATTCAAAATGTGTGTAAATGGATGGAATTTTTTGGAAAAATTAGAAATGAAGTGTCTAATATACTGAATCTTGCCCTACAAATTATGGAGCTAATTTAAATTGGAAGGTGGTGGCATCTTATTAATATCTTGTACTTTGTTGAATTAATTTCAATGCCTCTATGAGACACAATTAAGCCAATAAATTTAATTGAAGTAAATCCAAAATAAACACAACTTAGGATTGAGTATGACTTTGTATTCATGTATTCTCTCAACTATCCTTCATAGTGTTGTTGGCTGATTGGCGCTGGTCTTCAATTTCCTAGTATGTCATTGACATAGTATTCAATAATGTCATGCATCATATCATGAAATATTATGGTCATGGCTCTCTGATATGTGGACCTATAATTTTTGAGGCCAAATGGCATAACTTGATAACAAAACATCCCTTATGGAGTAGTGAATGTTGTTTTATATTTGTCTTCTAGCACAATCTTGATATGGTTATACCCTAAAAATCCATCCATTAGTGAAAAAATTTCATACCCTATTGTGGAATTAGCTATCATATCAATTTTTGGTAAAGGAAAGTCATTCTTGAGGTAGGATTTGTTTATATAACTAAAATCAATGTAGATTCTGATTTATTCGACTTCTTACTAACTAACACAATATTCAATATCTACTCTAAATAGTTGATCAGTTGAATACATCTTGATCCTAAGCTTTTTTCCAACTCTTTCTTTACTAATAAAATAATGTGAGGATGTATCTTTCATAATTTTTACTTCATAGGCTTGGCATCAAGATGTATAATAAGATGGTTTACATCTAAGGTGGGGTAAAAACTAGGCATATATGAATATTCCCAAGAAAATATGTCAACAAATTACATCAAAAAGGATGTAAATATTTCATGTTAATCCTTAGTAAAGGACACATAATTTGATCCATTTTAGGTCATATGGAGTCCCAATGTTAACTTCTATAGTGTCTTCTACAACGAGAGTTGAAATATCTTTTTGAATGGTTGACAATGATTAAAAATAACCTACAATGGTAAAGTCATCTATTTGGACTATCTCTTGAAGTTCCCCTAGGCAAGATGAATCAAAATCTCCCAATGGTAAGTATGGCCATGTGACAAACATTATTAGAAACTCTTGAATGATTTTGTCAAAGGCATGTTATTATTTAGAATTGAACTTTGACCCATAGGTATGGTCATTATTAGTGGTATCATGTGATTCAGTAGGGGAAAGGTGAGCACCCCCATGTAATGGTTCCTAAAATAGGTTTTCACCACAAGACTGGCATTTCTCTTTACTTTTACCTTGGTCTAAAAGTGCCTCAAAGAGGCTTTCACTTTAGGACCTCAATGTTTTATTTAATTATTTATGGCCAAGGGTGTTTACCCATTGTCCAAAATAGGTTGAAGGATATAGGCTGATTAAGAACCCATGTTTATGGTCTCCTAATAGAACATTGTCTCTTAGGCTTAGAAAATTAGAAAAGGCCTCATCATTCTCAAACTCATCTATATGCACTATGTATTCTTCTTGGTCCCAAGATATAAGTTGAGCATGATATAAAGGAAGTGAATTATGGTGAATAACTATTCTAATGGTAAAAATTTCAAGAGTGTAAAATATATAGATATTGGATAAGTCCTCATAAGGGTTGTGATCAAAAAAAAATTTGTTGTTGGCATTGTCATCACTAGGCATTCTCATAGAAACATGAAGATGATATATGGGGTCACCCCTAGGTGTTTTAAATATAATACCTTAGGTTAATTTATATTAAGTGATGGAAATTAGCTCAAGTTTACTTTAATAATTTGGCCTGATGCCTCCTCCTTCCTATTAGGAATAAGGTATTTGGAATTTTTATAGAAATCAACTAGTTTGTCATTATATAAACATGATTCATCATTGACAAATGGGTTTTGTTCTTGAATAGTGACCAGTGTGAAAATAATAGGATCTAGACTATGAAGTTTGCCTTTTTCCTTTTTGGTTCTATTCCATTCAAGGTGGCTTGGCTTTAGGTATTCCAGAAGACTTTGGGTTCTATGGAAATTTGGCAATGTGGAATGTAAAATGGGTTAAATATTATATAGGTCCATTAGTCGACATAGTAAAATGATTGGAAATTTTAGGAGGTGGAATATGAGAAGAATCAAGGCTATTTGGGTCAATTCATTTGGCCTCTAGTAAATCAACAATAATTTCTTTCCCATTGTCTATTTTTGGAACTAAATTCAAGATGAAATGGTAGTTATAGCTTTCACACATAGCCTATAAATGTTTACAATGTTCTTAGGATTACAAATATTAGTGAATGGTGACCTCCATGCCATAATGAGATAACTTGAGACACTGATGTAATGTTTAATGGATTTCACAAGATTCATTTATCCAAGGTCTACCCAAGAGCAAATTATAAGATAAGTCTAGGTCTAACGCATGGTATAATGTATCATGGGTCAAAGTTCTAATGATAACTTACAAGATGATGGTGCCTTATGATTCTTGATCTTCATTTTTTTAGGCTTTGATTATGATTTTTTTGTCTAGAGATTAGTTGTTGTGTATTTGAGATGCTTGATGAGATTTAGAGACACAATATTTAGGCATGAACCATGGTCTATGAAGACATGCTTCACTTTATAATGCATTATGATAACTTTAATGTACAACAAATAGTTATGGAGAGGGCCAAGAGATGACATATCACTTTGTTTTGAAGGTTAATTATTGGCCTAGGGTTAGATATCCAACTAAATCATGGAACTTGTGTAGGATTATATCATTTGGAACTTGGGATTGACCTAGGAACTCTATTAGAATGTTCTTTTGTATGGTATATGTATGAAACAAATACAAAATGGAAATTTATGTAGGCATATTCTTAAGTTATTACATAATATCAAACATATTTTTAGCCATATTTATATGTGGCTTGTCCCTAGTCATAATTGTGGGTTGGATGGGTATATTAGAAGATGGATATGGGCCTAGGGTGGTAATATTTAATCATCAAGTTGTAATTGCACAATCAGTATTATATACAAAATAATTGTTGATAGAAAATTATGGTGGTGATGGGATAGATAAAATAAGTCTCAATTCTTGGTGTACTTGTATGTGGTCATAGGGCAATGGCAAATTATCAGTATTAGGTCTAAAAGTAGTAATCCCTACTCATTAGTACACCTGTATGTAGTTTTAGGTCAAAGAAGCATCACTAGCATAGGTTAGTTGATTTTAATTTATTATAAATGGTCTTATTTGTTTGTCACTTGGTCTTGGATCTATGGTGATAGGGAAAATATGACCTCCTGCAATATGACCTACAACTTTATTTTAGCCATGTGCAACTATGTCATAAGTCTATTGATTTTTGGTATCATTATAGAATTTTTTCCTATTAGCACAACATATTACACATTAGATATGTTTTTAAATCTTAATATAATATTTAGGCAACATTGGATCACCTATAGGCATGTGGGTTGCCTATAGTAGAGGTAAACCTCTAGGTTTAAGGGATATCTCCCTACATATAACTTTTATTGCTTATCACCTATACTAATTGTATACCTGGATGAAAATGGGGTAGAATTAACATGAAATTAAACTAATCTAATAATGTGATACACCAAAAATATCTCCACTAGAGTACCATACACTTTCACTAAAAGCAAGAGTCACAACACTAGTCTTAAAATCTTGAATTACTCTAACATTAGTATTTCAAACATGAAGGTGGTATGCATTGAAATAGTAAATATGAATAAACAAAAGGTTATATCATATAAACTAAGGCTGATCCTTACACTTAAAGATAGGAAAATGCACTTGACTACACTTCATGTGACATGTTAGAGTGGAAACTACTTGCATCAAACATGGAATAGTTGAGAGAAAGAAATGATAAAAACTAATCACTTGAACTATCACTATACACCACTTTAAACACTTATAAAAAATATATTGTGAACTCAAAACTAGATTTAAATTATTCATTTCAAAGGTAAAATACAATATAAAACTAGCAGGGCTTTTCTATACCAAGTGTGGATTTTTTTACAAAAGCCAAAATGGCTTACTTTTATAAAGCACATGAGAAGAGAGACGAAAAGTGAAGATGAAGGGTTATAAGATTTTTTTTTTAAAAATAATGGAAACCAAATACATTTCATGATAATGGATTTGGGAATAGACCATGAATGTCCTCTTAGACAATTGTCTATTTGAAGCATGACAAGCTCCCCAAAACTGGTGTAAGGACCTTCAACCACCTTCTTAAAACTTCATTCATGATGAGGCATATCTTGAATAATAAAAATTTGAATAGTTAAAATTGAAAAATTTGAAATATATTTTGTATTTTATAAATAATATAAAACATTCATTAGATGCATCATTAACTATTAGCCTTCATCATGACACTTGTACTCACCATCCACAGTCATTCAATAGTCTTTTAGGCCTCATTCTTCACATTTGTCATCCAAGTTGCATTTATTTTCTCAAAAAAATAAATTTAATATGTTTTTTGAAACTTTTTAAAGGTCCTTATGCCTTACACACAATTAATTATACATTTAAAAGATCCAAAACCTAACTTCTCATATTCTCACTAGGTAGTCACTCCGCATTTTCACTATCTATCCAAGACTGCTTAAGGTTAATGAAGTATTTTATGTTTTTATACATTATTATATGGATATATATGAGTAAAATTATCTATAATAAGACCATATTTAACTCATCCAATGTTTCTCATCTACCAATTTAATTTTACACCAACAAAATAATAAAAAGCTTATAAAAAAACTTGTTTTTACCTTATCTATATAAGTAAGGTACAAACCATTTAGGTTGGAATGATAATGGGTGAGTGATTTAAAATTATAAAAAAATTCAAGTCCAAAATACCCCTCCTTAATTCACCTCAAGTGATATTTTCTCCATCGAGTCAAAGATAGGGTTTTATGAGGGTTCTACGTTATTTGGATTGTTAAAGATTATTCATAAAATCTTAACATCCAACCTCCAAAAAATGTCACAAAAAACAAGTGTATGAACCTCATAAAATACCCCTATATACTTTGATCACCATTATTGGTTTATATATATGTGTGAACAAAATAATTTGGCCTATTAAGGTTTAGAATGTCAGGTAACCCTATCATGAGTTTAAGACAAAAATGATCCCTCTGATGGTTTTATATAAAATAATAAATGTACATAGTTTTATTATCTCCCCTCAAGGTCTTAAAATTTTTAATAATTGTCTTTTTGTCATATAAATGGAAGCTAGACCCTTCAAGGGCTTAGGTCTAGTTCTAGGCCTACTAGGCCTAACTGTGTGTCATTACCCAACACTACCTCTGAGTGGTTTCCAAAATATAAAGATGAATATTAATGTATTTTTATGTCTAAATAAAATATATACATCATCATTAAATATAATTAATAATCCTCATTCACCTTTCAATCATCCACACATCAAACCTAGAGGGTGGTCTTGACTAGGAGTGCCCTCTATCTAAGACAAAATAGAGGGCATATCCCTTACTTGTCCTACTAATTTGAATTCATAGAGGGATATAATAGGTATTTATTACCTTTCCAAATATCATGGATATTTTACTCTTATATATTCATCAATAATTAAAATATTGTAGATAAACATCTAAGCCTAATGATTGTGCACAAAATTATGTTTGGGCTTAAGAACCTTAAGCTATGATTTTATATTGTTATATTTGATTATTGAGATCAATTTGTAATGTGATATTAAAAAAAAAATTATTTTTTTTAGTATCATATATATATCATACACCTCTTATAATTTATAACTTGCACATTTCACTAGCATGTACTAGTCCATGAACTGTATTGATAGTGTCACCTATAAGTGACAATCAGGGAGGATTCAAAGGGTCTATATGGATGTCCATCACTAAATGAATACTTAATAAATCCATAATAATATTTATTATATCATTTTATCATTTCCACTTGATCAAAAGTTTATGTTTGAAGGTTTTACTTCTTATCTTCCACCATTAACATTATGTGTCTATAGTCATACTATAGGTGACAACATAGGAGGAACAAAAGCTCCTATAGGTGATAAACTATGTCAACAAAAAATTATACAACTTATTTATTTTTTATTGAGGTCATTATATCATATTTAACTCAAATTGAGTTACATTTTATTAAGGCCATGCTTCCATTGTGTCATCTTTACATTATAAGACCACTTATGCTTCAAAAGCACTATAGATGACTGACAGTCTATAGTGAAAGTTTGCTTGAAATGAAAGCCCATTTACACTATACTCTCATAACAAAAAATCACATTTTTCATGTCAATATATTTAAATAGACTTGGAATATATAATGAAAACTACTTAGACTACCCAGACCTCAAGATACTCCACCAAGAGATGACTTTTGTATGAGCAAACACCTTATTTAGATAAAAAAGGTAAAATTTCTCAAATGCAAATTTTTCATATTGAAAAAAAAATTATTTCTATCTACAATGAAATAACATTACCATTTATACCTTTTTTATTTTATATAATTATATACCTTTTTTAAGTTCTCAAGTGCGTTTAAACCTATGTCATTCAATACTCCTTAGATCTATGTTGGAATTACCTGTATGTGTCACTGTAGATTGTCTATAGGTGAATGAATGATACATGAATGTGTGTGCTAAGTTGGTTTTCACAACCAACTTCTAATATTTTAAATATCACAATATTTTTATCTTCGCCTTGGGAAACTTCTCAAAAATTTGCAACCTCCTCTCTTCTTCAACATGACTATAAATGATTTTATTCACCTGACTGTAGGTGATTGTTGTAGGAAAACTGATTATGTGTAATTTTTATTCCTTACACTTCACCAAGTGTTAATATTTGAGACAAAAAACTTAATGAATAATGTGATCATACATACACTCATATTTTTAACTCAATAATTCCATATTTTTTTTGAAGCCATTTACATGTGAATACATTTAGAATAGGTGAAACACTAGTTTGTAACTTTAATATGGTTTCTGGCCTTCGTTTGTAGATCTACAGAATTGGATTGCTAAGAGTTGGTTGCATATTAAAGATGGTCAAATCCAGACTTGTGCCAGGGGTTTTTTTATAGTAATATTTCAAAGTCTTGAAGATAGGCAGTCTATATTGTGCCACAATAATTTTTCTTGGCAGGGCAAGTTTCCTCTTTTGGCCAAACCTTGGCACAAGGATTTTAATCCTCTCTCGAAATCTTTTAACAAGATCCCTATATGGGTGTGGCTCCCTTATCTTTCGATTCATTTGTGGCAAGAGGCAGTTTATAAAACCATTGGAAATGCTTTAGGGGAGTTTTTGTATGAAGATGACTGCACGAAGAGCCCCCATTCGACATGTGCATGATTTCTGGCTGTTCTGGATGTTTCAAAGGGCCTTCCTGAGGCGATATGCATTAACTACCCAAGGGGTACCTGGACACAAATCTTGGATTATGAGGGGATTCCTTTCAGTTGTAGGAAGTGTTACCAGACGGGACATTTAGCGGCACGTTGTGGTGCTGGGAAAAATAATCCCAGACGTTCACCTTCTTGGTGGCCAAAGGATTTCTTTGAACATAGCATAGACAAACTACCTTCGGAGACTTCTACAGATTCTGAGACCGAGAATGAGGAAAGGGTGCAACCCGAATCGGAAGATGAAGAGGATTCACTGGAGAATCAATCAAATGAAGCCTCTGAGGAGGATGTAGTTAATAATACAGCTGAGCCTGTGGAGGAGATGGTGATCTCATCCCCTATTCTGGAGGATCTTTCAAAGAGCCAGACAGTGTTAGACTGTCACAAGGAGTTTATGCCTATTGGTGGCCAAAGATCTTTGTCTTCTGAGGCATGGGTTGCTGAGGCAGCTAAGGTTGAAGATGCCTGGACTGCAGTCAGAAGAAAGAAGTCTAAGCCTTTGGTCCCTTCGCTTGAAATGAATCTTCGGTCATGCAAAAAGAAAACCTGAATTTAAAAGATTCATCCAAAGTTCCTTTCTGCTGATTGGTTTTTGGGGGCAGTAAACCGGTCATTTTTTGGTTTGCTGGTCACGGTTCTGGAAGATTTGTTTTCTTTCAGATCTGTGTTTTGTCAGCTGTTCTTTTTGTTCTTTTCTGTTGGTTACAGGTCCTTGTAAAACCTGGTGTTGGCTCTTTTTTGTTATCAGGTTCTTGTGTTAACCTGGTTGTGCTTTAATGTTTATCTTTCTCCTTGTTCAGGGTTTCAAGGTCCCTTCAAAACCTATTTTTACCTTAATCTAAAACTTTAATGTTGTCCTCAACTAGCAAACTAAGATAGTATTTCTCATCATTTAACCTTAAAAAATATAATAAAGTCTAAAAACATTATAATTATGAATTTAATACTTTCAAAGGTCACGTATATAACTTGAATTTCATAGAATGAGCCAAAAAGAGAAGAAACCCTAAAGTGTTGGGGATAGACAAGTAGAAAAGATTCACATACCTTATAATAATGGTTCATCAAGATCAACACACTAAAAATGGAAATATGAACATAAAGTTGGAGTAAACAAAGATTAATTTCATCCCTCAAGTTTACTTGCTTTTAATCACCTCATCTTGGCCATATAAAAATAAAACTAGTTGACCATTTCTACTTATCGAGGAGAATGATAGGAAATATAGGATGGTTTTGATAATTTTCAAGTTTGATAAAGTTTCCCAAGAATGGAATTGAACTATAGGAATCCAAATATATAATCTTTAAGTTCTCCCATATTCCAAGTGTGTTGTAAAAGTCTTATAACAACTAAAAACTACCATTTTTCCCATTGATTTTATTGTTTTGACATTACACCTACATTTTTTTATGTTTTAAAATAGTTATTATTACATATTCTAACATGGGGGATGTTTAATATGTATTTTCAACACTTTTCCTCTATGGGAAACCTATACAAGTTCAATAAATGACCCAAAAGTGACCCCTAGATGACATAAAACCAACTATACAAATGTGACAAGATATTAAACACATATTTGACATTATTAAATACCATGAAACACATTTCACACCATAGGGGACCCTATGACAAGTTTAAACTACATAAGGGGTTGACTTAATTTGACTTATGGTCAAATTAATCAACATTTTCATGATTTATTAGGGGTGGTAAGACACATATGCCAAATAATAGTAGCCTTATCCTTTTGATTGGGTTATGGATTAAACTATACAGAAATTTGACATTGAATTTTCTATGTAAAAACACCAAAACACAGACCAAACAATAATAAATAAACACATAGGATGCCACACTAAGAAAACACACTTGTGTTCTCAAGAACAATTAAATAAAACACACACAACATAAGTAAATCACATCTATCATAGTATGTACAAGACCTCAAATGCTTGAGGTGAAGGACAGTCACCATCACTTCAACTAGGATCAAAGATATTACCTTTTGCATCATTACTGCTCCATGAAATCAATCCATCATGTAAATCACACTTATCAATAAATAATTACTTATGTTGATGGTAAAAAGACATACCATCTTTAGTTATTCTATTGTTTGAAAGTATGTCACTTTGATCTCTCAATAATGTTACATACTTCCCTTTAAGAGTCTTAATTCACTTTCCATTTTGCTTGACTTCTACCATGTCTAATTAACACTTCTCAAACTAAAACTTGGGAGTGATAAAATATACCTCAACTTATTATTCTAGTATGACATTATTCTTTTGATGTTTATAAACATCAATATTGTTTTATTTCTACTCCAACACATCAAAAAGTGGTTTATCCTTAGGTTGAGGTGTTGACTACTCCTCAAACACAAATTTTTTTGCTTTGGATTCACTAGACTCTTTCATGACTACAATCTTATTGTCAATGAGTAAAAATTCATTATCATGCTCAAAATGACCCTCTCCTTTATGTTTTTTAGTCTCATCAATAATATTATCATTAATTTCAAACTTCTTAGGAGAATTAAACTTACTAAACTAGTCAAATTCTTGAACTATGGCTTTGCATTATTTCCATAAGTCATCATTTTATTCATGGCTATCATCTCTAAGGACTTATCCATGTTGTGAAAGCATAATGGAAATGTTATATTCATTATCTTGATCTAAAATTGTTTTAATAACAGCATAATCATGCATTTAAACAAGGTAATCACCCTCATTATCTTGAGGAAAAGAATTATCAATGCTTACCTTAGATTATCCATCACCTACATCATGGATGATGTATGTTACTAGATTAGTTTTCTCAAGGAAAGCATATGGATCATGTCCATATGTGTCTAGACCATACTCATATACTAAAATTTTAGATATGCCTTCAAGTTTAGAGGATGCTCCATTATCCATAATAGACTCATCTTGATCATTGATGACACAATTGAGATTAGATATTACTTACACATAGGGATACATATGAAACTTTGCCAATGGTTGAGTTATAATGGTTGTATTTTCTCCATAACTTATCTTAAAGGCCAAGAAGTACCAATAAACTTAGAGGTTTCCTCATATCATTGTTGTGAAATCCATTGAAATGCATATATCAAAGTGGGTAGGTAAATTAATAAGCATTATATCTTGAAGGATGGGAAAGCTTAGACAATCGTGAAGGAAAACTCTCAAATATTTGATAAGTCCCATTAATTTAACTATTATCCCATCAATTTGTATCACCCCCTTACTATATAGTTCATATTTAAATCCTAACTTATTTGCTACAAGCTTAGGCATCACTAAGGTACTTTCCCCACTATACATAGTTCAATTATGAACAAGATTGTCTCCAACAATGAGAGTGAGGTAGAAGGGTGGAGGATTTTTAGATTTATAATAGGGTTAAACAATTTTTTTGGGATCATTAGTGAGAGAACCATTAGCATGGCTTGATGGTTGAGGATTGAGGTGAATTTATGACAACTACTCTTGAAGAAGATCTTTTTTGTCTAGCAATTGAAGCATTTACCAAAGAGAGACTATATTTAGCATTATTCAAAGAATAAAAAATGTTAAAATAAGGATAATTTACATTGTATTGTGTCCTTGAAGGAAAATAAGTGCCTTTAACTTGATGGATTGGATAACTTTGAGTCACCCTTCGAACATTTTGATTTAAAATAGGTATAGAAATTATAGGGACTACCACACTTGGATTCACATCTTGTTTCCTTATAGGAGGGTTAATTTAATTGGTTTCAACACCATGATAATCTCATTAATCCCTCTTCTTAGATCTGGAATTATCTTCAACTAAAGTATTTTGAATAAGGACATATGTGTCTTCCACTAGGAAGTTTGCAAGGTTCACCTTTTGTGGATGTCATCCTTCATTTACTTTCATGTAATTTTCATCTTCTACTAATAATTGAGGAGTGAATCCTCCTTAATAAACAAAAGATTATTCCCCACCTTCATTTTCATCCATGAATTATCCTTTTTTCCATTCTTTTCCTTAAATCAACTTACTATGCACTAGGACCATAACTCTTATGTTAGATGTGGAAGTTAGGTTATATACATTAAATGGCCTATTGAAGTTAGGATATATTTTACCTCTCCCTTGATAATATTTCTAAGGTGGGAAAATATTTACTTCTTGAGGATATGGGTATGGGTTTTGGTTAACTCCATACTAAAAATTATTTTTCCTAACTTGAGCCTCTAAGGCTTTAAATCTTGCCTCCTAATAAATGGTATCTTCTACCTTATTATGGGTAGTTATAGACTTAGTATTTACATTTGGGATTTGAGAAACACTTATAGTAATAGCAGACATGTTTGGCAACAAAGGCATGGAGAATTTTAGAGGTAGTTTTCTAGTTTCTATTAGGCCATTATCAACTCTAATGGCTAGGTCATATGCTTCAAGTAAGGTTTAATAACCCATGGACTACAACATGATGGATATGTCAATTTCAATATCCCTTAGATATGTAGAAAACACAAAGCTTGTAGATGGTCTCATGGGAGGAGGTAGTGTATGCCAATTTATTTGTAATATCTCATTAAAATCATGCATAGTATCCTTAGGACCCCTTTTAATTACATTAAGCTGATGAATAAGTGATGTTTTCTCACTTTTATCTTTAAATATTGAAGTGAGAAACTCTCCAAAATCATCCCAAGTGGTTATATATCCTCCTAATAATGTCCTATAACAATAAAGTTATTACCCTCTATAGGACATGGAAGGTAACCTAATGGAAATGTTGACCTTATTAATTTTATGAAAACCATAGAAGTTTGATTATTGATAATATGATGACTAGGGGTGACATGACATTCACCATTGAATGTGGGAATACTCTTAGTAGAATTAGGGAGTATATCATCATATGCATTAAGGTGTATGGGATTTTTAGTGTTAAAGACTGGGAAGGCATGTTGCTTAGCCATATTTTCCCCAAGTTCCTCCTCACTCTCTTGATCGTATTGGCTTGAAAAGTCCTCTTGTTCTTAAAAGGTTAATATAGGTTGAGGATGTTGAACTTAAAAAGGAAGTTCATGTTGGATTAGTGGGTTTATAGGATTGATACTGCTACTAGAAACTGACATAGTAAGGAACTTGAAATATGAACAAATAATGGATAAAAATTGAACTAAAACTAGATATTACGTTAAATGTAGTCACTAAATGTTGAGTAGAACACCATATGTAGTTGTGATGTTGTTAAGACCAACATTCACCTTGATAAGATGTCTTTGCGACAAGGGTCCCACAAGGCATGCCATAACTATTGGAACCAAATATTACACCTTAGATATGGTTTTTCAATCCTAGTCTAATATTTTAGAAACATTGGATCACCTTTAGGCTTATGGGTTGCCTATAGCATAGGTAAACCTCTAGGTTTAATGGCTAGTTCCCTAGATATGTCTTTGCTTGCTTATCACCTATACTATTTACTTGATTAGATGAAAAGGGGGTATAAGTAACATGAAATTAAACTAATATATTAAGGTGATATGCTAGGAATATCTCTAAAATACTACCATATACTTGAACTAAAAACCATGACTCACAATACTAGTCTCAAAATCTTGAATTGATCTAACATTAGTATTTCAAAAATTGAGGTGATATGCATTCAAATAATCCAGTTGAGTAACCAATAGGTCATATTAAAAACAATAAGGTTTCTCCTTAAACTTAACTATATGAAAATTTACTTGAATACACTTTATGTGAGTTGTTAGAGTGGAAACTACTTACATCAAATATGGAAGAGTTGAGAGAAAGCAAAGATAGATACTAATCACTTGACCTTTCACTATAAACCACTTCACACAATTAGAAAAGATAAATTATGAACTCAAAACTAGATTGAAATTATTTATTTCAAAGGAAAAATATAATATCAAACCAACATGTTTTTTCTATATTAGGTGTGTATTTTTGTACAAAATCCACAATGGCATGAATTTATAGAGCACATGATAAGAGAGAGGATAAATGTAGATGAAGGGTCATAATACCAGGTGTAAAATAATTAAAAATATTTAAATTTAAATATAATGGAGTGGGGAACAAACCATGAAGGTCATCTTGGATAAGTGTCCATCTAAAACAAGACAAGCTCTCCAAAATTGGTGTAAAGACCTTCAACTATCTTCTCAAAACTACCTTCATGATGAAGAATCTCTTGAATGATAAAAAATAGAGTATTAAGACTTAACACATGTGTAATATATTATTTATATTGGAAAATATATATTAAATTCATAATATGTATCCCTGACCGCTAGCCTTCATCATGACACTTATACTCACCATCTGTAATCATTCATTAGTATTCTAGGCCTCATTCTTCACATTTTTCATCAAAATATCCTTTAGTTTATAAAAATAATTTATGTAATATGTTTTATGATAACATTTTAAGATAATTATTCCTTATATTCCATGAATTATTCCTTTCAAAGATCAAAAAACAAATTTCTCATCTTCTCACTAGGCAGTCACTTCTCATTTTCCCAATATGTCTAAGACTGTCTATGGTGAATGATGTATCAGACATGTTTCTGAGATGTTTCCATGTTTTTATATGAATATATAATAATATTAGTTATAATAATTCCATATTTACCTCATCCAATGGTTCTCATCCAACAATTCCATTTTTCACCTTTAAAACAATCAAACACCTACAAAAACCCTATTTTTACCTTGTTAATACAAGTAGGGTACATACCATTTGGGTAGGAGGAAGCATGGGTGAGTTATTAACAATTATAATAAAATTTAAAGGCCAAATTACCACTATTTAATTTATCTCAAGTGATATTTTATCCATTGAGCCAAAGATAGGGTTTTCGAAGGATTTCAAGCCATTTAAACTATTACAAATTATTCATAATATATTGAAGTCCAACCTATAAATAAATTCCACCCATGAAAATTTTAGGACCATTAAAAACTACCCCTATCTCCTTATGGAACCATTATTGGTTTTTGTATAGGTGTGAACAAAGGAAGTTAGCCTATCAAGCTTTAGAATGTGTTCTCGATACCCCTATCATGATTTTAAGCCAAAAATGACCCCTCTAAGTGGTTTCCTCTAAATTGATGGATGTAAAAAGTCTTATTATCTCACCTTAAGGTATTTACAGGGATTATAATTGTTTTTTGGTCATTTAAATGAAATCTATACCTTTGAAAGGCTTAGGTTTAGATTTAGGCTTACTAAGACTAATTGCGTTTCATTACCCAAGACTACTTTTGAGTGGTTTCCAACATCTATATGCGACTACACACATTTTTATATGTATAAATAAATTATATACATCATAATTAAATTCACTTAAGACTCTTAGTTCACCTTTCCATCATCCACACATCAAACCTACAGTATGGTCTTACTTGGGAGTGCCCTCTATTTGAGATAAAACAAAGGCATTTCCCCTATTTGTACTAAAAATTTGAAGTTATTGAGGGATATAATAGGTATTTATGAAATTATGTACCAAATATAATTTATATATTAATCATTTAGAGTCACTAACACTTCAAATATTTTAGACATATTTCTAAGCTTAATGACTGTACACAAAATTTTGTTTGGGCTTGAGAATCTTAAGCTATGAATATAGGTTGGAATATTTTATTATTGAGATAAATTTATAATGTGATATTACCACTATGGGAGTGGTTTTATTATGATATGTCTATC
This sequence comes from Torreya grandis, assembly GCA_037957365.1. Taxonomy (NCBI): domain Eukaryota; kingdom Viridiplantae; phylum Streptophyta; class Pinopsida; order Cupressales; family Taxaceae; genus Torreya; species Torreya grandis. The sequence continues at coordinate 1,300,058 of JARHVA010003679.1, read as the reverse complement.
ATATTCCTCTACCAATTTATAACTTGTACCTGTCACTAGCCTACACTAGTTCATGGCTATATTGACAGTTTTACCTATAGGTAGAAATCAATGAGGATTCAAAGGGTCTCTATAGATGTTCATTAGTATTTAAATAATTCATTAATACCTCCTAATAATTTTTATATTATTTTATAATTTCAACTTGATTAAATGTTTATTCTTGTAGGGTTTGCTTATTATCTTTCACTAGTAACATTGTGTGTCTATAGTCAGACTTTGGGTGACAATATAAGAGAAACAAAAGCCCCTATAGGTGATAACCTATGTCAAAACATTTTTATCCAAATCATTTAATTTATCTTGATGTCATTAAATCATATTTCACTCAAATGGAGTCACCTTTTATTTAGTCCATGCTTCCATTGTGTCACTATTTCATTATAGGACCATGTGGGATTCAAAAGTATTATAGATGACTGATAATCTATAATGAAAGCTTGATTGAAATGGAAGCCTATTTACACTATAATATCATGACCAAAAAATCACCCTTTTAATTTCAATATATTTCTATAGGCTCGGAATAAACAATGGAAACTACTTAGACTACCCATACCTCAAGATACTCCACTAAGAGATGAATTTTGTATGAGAAAATACCTTATTGGGAGAAAATAAGGTAACATTTCTCAAATGTAACTTTTTAAAATTGGGAAAAAAGTTTTATGTTTGTATACAATGAAATAAAATTAACATTTTCACATTGTTATTTTATATAATCGTATACCTATTTTCATATCTCAAGTGAGTTCAAACCTATACCATTAAATACTCCTTAGACCATTATTTGAGTTACCTGTAGGTGTCATTGTAGGTTGTCTGTAGGTAAAGGCATAGTATATGACTGTGTGTGCTAAGTTAGTTATCACAACCAAATTATAAATTTTGAAATAGATAAATATTGTTTTCCTCACCTTGGGATACTTCTCAAAACATTGAAACCTCCTCTCTTCTTTAACAGAAGTTGTCAAGGCTTCTATTCACCTAATTGTAGATGATTGTTTCAGGAAAACTTACTATGTGTAACTATTATGCCTTGCATTTTACCAAGTTTAACTCTTTGAAAAAAATTCCTTAATGAATAATTTGATCATACATACTCTCATATTTTTAACTCAAGCATTCCATTTTTTTGAAGCCATTTACAAGATAATAACTCTAGAATAGGTGAAACATTGGTCTGCAACTTCAATACTATCCTCAACTAGTAAAGTGAGATAGTCTTGCTCATCATTTAACCTTCACATTTATATTAAAGACTAAAACCATTACAATTAGTAATGTCATGCTTCCCAAGATCACATATGAAACTTAAATTTGATAGAGAAAGGCAAATAGAGAAGAAACCTTGAAGTGTTGGGGATATGCAAGCATAAGAGAGTCAAAAACCTTCTTAAAAATGGTTCATGAATCTCAGGAAACCAAAAATATAAATATGAGCATGATGTTAGATTAAATAGAGATTAATTTCATCCATCAAGTGTATTTACTCTAACTCACCTCCTCTTTTTCATACCAAAATGAAACCGATTGACCATTTATGCTTGTTTAGGAGAGTGATAGGAAATATATGATAGTTTTGATCATTTTCAAGTATTTCAAAGTTGTCTAAGCATGTAATTGAGCCATATGAATCCTAGGATACACTCTTAAAGTTAAATCAAGTTCAAAATGCATTGTATAGGTTGTACAACAATGGAAAACTACTACTTTTCCCACTGATCTTCTTGTTTTGACATTGCAACTACATTTTGTCAAATTTTTAATAGGTATTGTGACATATTCTGACATGGGGGATGTTGAATATGTCATTCCAAAATTTTTAATCTATGTTAAACCTATAAAATTTCAATAAATGATAAAAAAGTAGCCCCTAGATGACACAAGACCAATTATACAAATGTGAAAAGATATGAAACATATATTTGACCTTACTAAATACCATGAGACACATTTCACACCATATGGGACCCTATGACAATTTTAAATTACATAGGTGTTGACCAAATTTGACTTGTGGTAAAATAAGTCAATATTTACATCCCTTAATTTGACATTGTTTTTGATAAAGTAAGGTGGCAAACCAAGGGCCAAACCCTATACAGTCAAAAAAGATATGAAGGCAAACAAACAAAAAATGCCTACAAAGAGATGACGGCACAACTGAAAACAACAAACAAAAATAAAACACAAGCCATGAGAAGACCAAAGTTAGAGAGGTCTCCCCTTACATAACTATTGATTTGATAAGATCATTAAGTTTCTCATTCTCCGTGTTGTCAGCATACCCAGTATTACCCACCACTTCCATCATAGACATGTCTAGCATAATTGTATTTTGAAGTCCTTTGGTGAAGAGCTTCTCTAGATTTTGAATGTGGTCCTTCAAGGCCCCAATTTTAGTTTTCCAATCAGTCTCATTCTCAGTGCCCTCACCAGCTTCCTCGACATACATTTTCCCCTTATTGTCAGCAATTCCCATAGTGTCAGTACCCTGCTCCTCAGTTACCTCAAAATCCTTAGTAACCTGCTTCCCTCCAGTGTCCTCCAAAATTTCCTAGATTTCCAACTCCTCAGACTCTTCCTCCTGGGTTGACTCTTCTGAAGCACTTCTCAAATAATCAATTAGTCTAGCCTTCGGGGCTGGTTTACCAACAATCCACCCTAACCTTTGCACTCCAAAGGGGAATCCTTCCTTATTAATTTTGGAAGGCTTGTGAGATTTGCCACCTTGGCCCCCATGGCCCTGCTCGGATTCCTGTGGGTCCCTTCCATAGTCTCTTTAATATTTTCTTCTTCTTCATCAACCTTTCTCTTCTTGCCCTTCTTGCTCACAAAGGAGCTGGAGGTATTAACAGGGGTCTAATTTTCATGATGAGACCTGTGCACCTCAACCTCATGATATAATGAATTATTAATGATTACCAAGATAGTACTAAGGTTATCAATTACTGAGATCCCTAATGGCCCTCTCCACATGAACCACCTCTGAAAGCTATCCTTGTCATCAATATGCCTCATTACTGACAAGTCATCTCCTTTTGAATAATCTCCCTAATGTTTAAGGGAATATGAACACCTTGTCACCACACCCTCCAACTTGAAAATTATTGCCCAAGGTTGGCACAAGCATCAACAACCCTATTGCCTTCTCTGTAGTATGGGAAGTCTCAACTTTGTAAAACCTTTGTAAAAGAAATTGGATATCAGTAATGATGTCTTTTAGCTTGATTCCCACATTTGAAGATTTATTAACAACATCCATGACCATCTTAGAGTCTCCTTGTATATTCAAGTTCCTTATTCCTAAGAATATAGCTAACTTTAATCCCCATAGTAAAGCCATTGCTTCAACATAGTTATTGCTCTGGCATCCAATTCCACCAGCATAGATAGCAGACATCCATCCTTTATGATTCCTTATAATTCCTCCTCCACTAGCTTTACCATCCAACTTGGATGCCCCATCAAAGTTGAGTTTCATCCAGTTAGGTTTAGGGGGGATCCATTTAGTATTAAGTCTCTATAGTATTTTGGAGTTATTATACCCAGGGATCTAGTTTAAAACCTTCCAATTGGCTATCATTTGGCTTTCAATTTGAGATAGGGGTTTCTCTGCAACACAAATATGAGCTATTATAACACTTTCCATAATGGTCTTAGCAAAGGAGTTAAACACCTGAGAAGCATTTCTAGCAGTGTCCCTAAAATTTTTGTGATTGTGCTCTTTCCATAAAGTCCAACTCAAACATGGCAGAGCTTGCTTCCATAATTCCATAAGCTATGGATGTGTGAAGGTTGGGTTCTAGCTGAGAATTGCTTCTTTCAGGTCAAAATTACAAACCCATTCAATACCAAAGTTGTTAAGTATTGTGCCCCATAATTTCTGAGCAAACTCACAATGGATAAAGAGGTGTGAAATTGATTCCTCTTTTGAACCACATAGGAAAAATCTATTAACCAAAGTAAACCCTCTCTTTTGAAGGTTATCCTGAGTAAGGATTTTGTTATGAGCAGCAGCCCACCAAAACATGTTAATATTTGGAATAAGTTTATGATTCCAAAACTTTTTCCATACATCTTTATTCTGAGCTTCAAGAATGAGCAGAAGGTAAGCAGATTTGATAGAGAATGATCCATTCTTATCTGGCCACTAGTATTGTTCATTCTCCTAGGGAAAGAGAGGGATTTTGATCTCTTGAATGCACTACTAGATCTCCCAAACTCTTGAGAAAAGCTCAGGTTGGTCCACACAACAATCCAAAAGATTTTTCTAGCTCCTCATCCCATTGTTATTTTCCATATAATCACTAACCCTATCTCCAAAAAATTGGGTAGTCAACTCAAAAATCTCTCCATAGTTTCCCTGTGTGATGAGAGCCTTATCCTTTAACCAGATATCATCCCAGAATTTAATATGCCAGCCATTTCCAAGTTTCCATCTATTTCCTTGTTTGAGAAGGCTTCTACTTTTTAGCATTTTATTCCATATCATAGATCCCTGGGGTAATCCTGTATGTTGAAGAAATTTAAAATCATCAATGCTATGCATGTATTTGGCATACATTATTTCCCCCAATCATTTTATTTATGGATCAGGTTCTAACTAACTTTTGAGAGAAGAGCTTTGTTCATGTTCCTGATGGACCTAATATTAAGTCCACCATGAGATTTTGGAAGACACACTTTTTCCCATCTGACTAAAGACATTCTCTATTTGTCTTCCACTCCCATCCATAAAAAATTCCTTTGGATCTATTCTATATTCTCAGCAAGATATGCATGAATTTTAAAAAGAGATAGGAAGTATGTAGGAATACCTTGCAGCGAAGCCCAAAGAAGTTGCATTTTACCAACACTACTGAGTAGTTTCCCCTTCCAACCAAGAATTTTCCTCTGTGTTCTTTCCACAATTCCATTCCAAAATCTAGGGTATACCTCTTTGACCAAGAGTGGGAGACCCAAGTAGGTAGCTGCTAGGCTAGCTTCAACACATTCTAATATATCAATGATTGTATGTCTAAGTTCATTAGGAGTGTTGAAGAAATACACATTGCTTTTCTAGAAATTTATCCTTTGTCCCAACTCTCTGGCATAATTATTTAAGATATTCTTCCATATTCTAGCTTCAATCACTGATGAGATGCCAAAGAAGATGGTATCATCCACAAACTACTGTACCACCATAGGATGAAGGGAGGAGGCAGGTTTGATGCCCACTAGCTTTTTTGAGGCTATATCTACTTGTATGTATCTTCCCAGTGCCTTAGCCATGATGATGAATAAGTATGGGGAGAGAGGGTCTCCTTAATGAATTCCTCTCAAGGACAAGAAAAACCCTCTATGAATACCATTCACTAGCACTGAGAATTTTACAAAAGAGACCACGTTCCATAACAAACATTCCATAACAAGCGAGACATTTTATCATTAAACCCAAATTTTTTGATCACTTGAAATAGAAAATTCCATGCGACTCTATCATAAGCTTTAGAAATATCAAGCTTGAGAGCCATCCTAATGGTTTTGCTCTTATCCATGGAGTGAATATTCTCATGTGTGGCAATCACAACATCAAGAATCTACCTGCCCAAGATGAAACCTTTTTGAGTAGGAGAAATAATTTTGTCTAGCAAAGGTTGAATTCTCATGACCAACATTTCAGTACATAACTTATACATAGTATTGCATAGACTAATGGGCTTGAAATCAATGAGGTGTGAAGGTTGTGATTTTTTAGGAACAAGTACTATGAAGGTATTATTAACTTGTTTCAAAAGTTTACTTGATCTAAAAAAACATGCACAATAGCTATGAGGTCCGCTCCTACTATCTCCCAATATTCCTGAAAGAATATAGGAGGAAAGGCATCAGGACCTGGGGATTTAAAAGCACCCATGGAGAATAAAATAGCATGGAATTCTTCCTCAGATATAGGCTTTAACATCTCCAAATTATCTTCTTTTGTTATCAAACATGGGATTTTATCAATAAATTGATTCATAGGTTTATCGATTCTATCATTATTATTTTCTTTCGTAAGTAGATTCTAAAAGAAAGCCCTGGCTTGTTCCCCTATTTCGTTATCCTTGATAATAATGTCACCATTATCTAGGACAAGCTTAGTTATTGAGTCGGATTTCCTATGTTTCATAGCTGAGAGATGAAAAAAGGCAGTGTTCCTATCCCCCTCTTTAAGCCACTAAACACGGGATTTCTATTTCTAGAAAACCTCTTCTCTTTCCATAAGATTCTTCCATTCTAAAGACAAGATATTCTATTCTTCTAAAGTTTCCTCAGATGCATCCCCTTGATCTATCAGTTGTTATATATCCTTGATTTTTCCCACTATATTTTTCTTCTACTGAAAGACCTGCCCAAAGCTGTATCTATTCCATCCATAAACTTCTTGTTTAATGTGTTGGATTTTCTGGACTATTTTGAACATAGGAGTACCTTGAATAGGAATTTTCCACAATTGGGCCACCATTTGTCTAAATTCTTTGTGTTTGATCCACATAGTTTCAAAATGGAATGGGGAAGGTCTAGAATGTCCCTCTTCTCTCTAACTAAGGAAGATCGGGTAGTGGTCAGACATGGTTCTAGGGAAAGCCTATGCCTGCATATTATGATAATATTTCCAATTTCTTGATATAAGAAATCTATCTAATTTAACATGAATCATTTAATCTCCTCTTCTTCTATTGGTCTAGGTAAAATTTTGGTTTTGCAGCTCTATGTGCAATAATCTCTAATCATTGATGAATTCAGTAAAGCTGAACATGTTGTCCAAGTCATCCATAAATCCACCCTATTTTTTAGAAGGGTATAGAGGAGTGTTAAAATCTCTAGCTAACATCCATATAATGGGGATTATTCCTGAAATTGATAAGGTCTATCCATAATTTTTGTCTCAAAGCTCTGTTATTCGGTCCATAGACATTGATCAACAACTAATTCAAATATTTCATAGAAAAATTGGTAATTTAGAGGTGCTTAGTATAAGCCATAAGAGACCCCTAGATTTTAGCACTATTCCACATAGTGACAATCCCCCCTGAAGCCCCTTCAACAAGACTAATGCAAAAATCTGCCTTAGGCCATATATAGGTAGCAATTTCCATAAAATTCTCCTCATTCATCTTGACTTCTTGGAGTAGTAAAATATCTAATTTATTATCTAAAATGCAGTTTTTAACCTCAAACTACTTTGAGGGACTGTTAAATTCCCTCAGGTTCTAAGATAATATTCTCATTTAGAGGGTTTGGGTGGTTGGGTCTCCAATGTATTCTGTTTACCACTGGCAATCTTCCTAGCAATCTCTCTATCTTGTTTCTCTTAGGATTGGCCTCCCTTATTTGGGCTCAGTGCCAACATCTATAGATTTTTTACCTTTTCGATTCTTTTTCTTTGGGGTAACCCATTCCTCATGTTCAATACTACCACTTTTTCTTATTACAGCTATTGCTAAGTAGTTTCCTACTTGGTCTTTGACTTCTAGAGCATGGAAAATGTCTGTATTTAGCTGTCGGTTTACTTCTCCTCTAGTGGGACTTTCTGGAGTTACTTCTTCCTATCCAACTCTTAGAACTTTGTCTTCTTCATTGACTTCCTCTATCAAAAGGTTACCTCTTTCTCCTTCCTTAGACATATTAGTCTATTTTTCTAGAGGGCTGGTTGTGTTAAATATAGCCTTTTGACTATCATCTGATACTATATTTTCATTTGGGACAACTTTTCCCTCACTACTAGTGATATCCTCCTTTCCCATCTCCTCCTCTCCCTTTTCTATGTTTTCGATATTTTCCACATTACTCTCCATTTCCTGCTTACTGTTCTTTTTTTAATTGAGAGCCTGATCCTCCCCTTCAATCTAGGAATCATCTTTCCTCCCCTTTTTCTTTTTTGTGCATTGTGTCATTAAATGTCCCTTTCTCTTACATATTTGATAGAAAGTGGTAGCATTTTCCTAAGTGATCAGCTGAGTCCAAGTCCCATATTTAGAGTTTACCTCTATGGTCATAGGGAGAGTCCTATTTATTTCAACATTAACACAAAGTATAGCATACACACATCTGGACTTTGTTCTTGTTGTATGATCTGTAGTGACATATTGGCCAATAGAATTGCCAATAGCTATGAAAAAAAATTCATCCTAGAATTCCAAAGGGAACCCTGGTAGTCCTACCCAAGCAAGAGTAGACTTATTAAGGTCTGAGTTAGGATCAAATTCTAGTTTCCACGAGCATAGGGAAAGAGAATGTGGGCCATACAACCATGGTCCTCCAACAAGAGGAGTGATCAGTCCTCCCTATTTGTAAAACTAAAAAATAATAGGCCTCTTGCCATGGCAGTGATCAAAACACTACCCTTTAATTTTCAACCTAGATAGAACCCATTTCTTAATCATTTTGATACTAGGATAGAAATAGAAAACCTTACCTACCAACATTATTATTGTTGTTGTTGTTGTTGGCATTATTGTTGTTATTTTTATGGCATTTGTTGTTGCTAGTTATTATTATTGTTATGTTGTGGAAAAAGATTTTGATAAATACCCAATTTTTGATTAGATGTGGAAGCTATATTATCTAATGTTATCTCCCCATTTTCCAATATATTTTGAATGAGTTTTTTGATTTGTATACAATGGCACATATTAAGTCCATTAAATGAATGTTATTCATAGAATTCATTTTATCTATACCAATTTGGATAAGGAATTCCCTTGGGATAGTGCTTTTGAATGGGCCAACTAATTAGATTAATGATAGCTAGTTTATGAAACATGACTTCAATTGGCTCTCCAAGGTCACTAAATATGTTATGAGTAGGCACATTTATCCTTAGAGGAGGGGTTTATAAAGGTAATGATTTTTGAAGTTTTTGAGCTAGTCTAATTTGTTATTAAGGTTGTGTTTGTTGAATGGGTTATTGATGAGAATTAATTTGTATTTGATACATTGGTTAAGTAGATGGTGTTTTCGCCATTTATACATGTCATAAATTTATTACTCTATTTCCAAAAATATTCTTATTATAGCTAAATTTCTTTGTCTTTTCATAATTACTGGCTTCGGCTAGTGTTGATGTTTGTGCTTGGACTTTGTATTGGTTTTGATTCTAGTCATTTCCTTGGTTTTTATTTTTATTTTGATTTTATGAGGTAATATTTATAATCTCTTTATTAATAAGGGAATTTTTAATTAATAAAACTTTATCAGTGATCTCCTTGTGCACATTGTAGCTCTAGATGGTCAGATATCTTGCTATGTAAATTCTTGGTAAACATAGTGACTAATTAATTATCTAGTAATCTATGGGTGAAGTGGCTATCAAGTGTTCTCCATCACTATAGATAGATTTTAAAACTTTCACCAACCTTATTTTTAGCTTGAGTTAAATCTACCAATGAAATCTCATGTTCAATATTATAGGAGAAATGTTACACAAACTTGTGTGAAAGGTCATCAAAATTAGACATAGTTCCTTGGCAATTTTAGAAACTATTCTAAGTCTTATCCTACTAGACTCTAAAGAAATAAAAGTAGTATTTATATGTCATTGTAATCCATTAGATATAAAGTGACAAAGAATTACATTAAATGGGATTTAATGTCTCCTTTACCCTTGTATTTATCAAAATTTGGTGGTTCATACCCTAGAAGAAATAGTATGCTTAAATACTTCATGTTGAATGGGTAGGAACATACATAATCAAAATTTAAATTTTTGGTCTATTTCCTAGAGTGGATGGAAGAATTTACATCCTTCATCTATCATAATTATTATGTCAAAAAACTAGATGAAACACTAGATTAAGGTGGAGTCTAGGTGGTCAAAGGTTAATTACTTTGATTAGGGTATACAGGAGGCATGTTTTTTTGTGGAATATTGGTTTGGATAGGGAATTGACCAAGAATATGTAGTCATGAATTAGGATGTGATTTTTAGAATTGCACATAGTGTAGTGTGATATTCTAGTTAGGATTTAATGTATAGGCCTAGTTTTGGGGGAATTATGGTTGGGATGGAAGGATATGGCTCTGGGTGATGTATTGTGCATGTTTTGGTTGAATAGGGACTTGCTATCGACTAGTCAAACATGGTTGAAAAGGGAGAAATTTTTAAAAAATAAGACCCTTTCATTAAATTTATGGCATGGTTGGAATAAAAGGTAAATGTTCCTTGATTGGTCATTATGGGACAATAAAACATCTTGATTGCATGAACCCTTGTTGTGAATTAGATGATTTTAAAAGTTTTATCATTTATCATTGACCAATTTTCATACATTATTGATTAGGCAACATTTTTGAAGGCATGTTGGTTTGCAACTAAAAAGGTATATTTGTTATTACTTGACGAGGTGGAACATTGGCTTCCCCCTATTAAGGTGGTGGAATGTTCAATCTTTGCTGCATTGGCATATTATATTATGATTTTTGTTTTTGAATGTTAGTCATCACATGTTGAGGTAAAGTAATATTCATCATGTTTTATTGAGGCAAGACATTAGTTTATGTTTGACTACTTAATCCTTATGATTGCATACTTGATGAAGCATCTAGTTGAGGATTAGAAGTAAATAGTCTTAGTTGGGAGGTACAAGATTTTAACCCCTACTATTGTAAACCACTCATGGTGTTAACTAAATACACTTGTTATGGACTAGTTTTTGTGTAGTTACACCATTTTGGCCTGGATTGGATGACACTTGCATGTTATCCACTATGTTTGGCACATTCATCTACATTGAATCAATATACACTTTTTTTATTGCTAGGGTATTAAAAATTTCTCCAACAAAAGTGATTTATGTGAATGGGTTTATACCATAATTTTTTTTTAATGTCAATTTGATTAAGACTCTATTTGAAGGAGATACCTCGATAAGTAGAACATTTGACATGGTCATGTTATTAATATTGCATGCTAATTTCAAATAAGTTTGGTATGATGTTTGCATATATATATAATGGTTTACAATGAGTCCCTTTCCTATGATAATAATACATGGGTCTTGGTATGTCATAGGAATGATTAATTTAGTATTTTTAGAAGAGGATTATTTAATGTTTTGATTGTAAGGTATAGTTAATATCACTCTTATTAGACTTGGCAAGTTTTCATGGGGAAATCTACTAGAAACTTGGCCCCTACCTATGTGGTTCTAATTAAAAATTTTCCCTTGTTAAAAAAAAAGTGATGATGAAATAAATAAGGATCACATGTCAATGGCATCATAATTTAGTATAGTTATTGTTGAACATGGTCAAAAACCAAAGGTATGCTATCTAGGTACTACATTATTTGTTTGTGGTCTTGCTCTAAGTATGGAGGTGTGTTGAGTAGATAGTGGGGAATAAGATCTTAGTTTTGTTTCCTAGATTGAGAATTATAATGAGGATAATGATCCATCTTATAAAATATATCCTCACCATAAGGATCTTGAATAAAGTTATCTTGTATGACCACATTATCATATCTCGGATTGCACATGGTTCCACTATGAGTATAGTGAGACATATTCAAATCAATGATGAGTGTTTCATGAAAATGCCTAGATTTATATAAAATATTAAAATATTTTACAAAGGATAAATGGTTTAAACTTGGTCTAACTTAGTCAAAAATTAGAGTGGTGTCTCCAAAATGGTTTGTGATAAAAATTGATGTAGAATAGTCTAATTTCAAATGTCTTAAACAAAAAGGTCAAGTGGATTAAATAAAGCTAGAATTTGAAACTCTAAGTTCAAATAATTTCAAACAAGTCTAAGATAAAGAAAATAAAATTTGATAGGTCTTTTGGAGAATGCACAAAATCTAGGCTCAAAATAGGAATGTGCTAAGTCTTTTAGAACAGGCACAAAAACTAGACTTTAAAAAAAATAAGGTATGAGATTTAATCTAACACATTTAAAAATCTTTGACATAAACTATGAATTTGGATTTAAACAAGAACTTGATCAATTTGTATAAGGCATGAAACTTGAGGCATATAGAAGATAGGTTAGTTTTCCTAAATCTAGGCATATCCAATAGTTTTCAAATTGACTAAATAATTAAACTAAGTTACACAACCCAAAAGAGAAAGATCTATGTCTAAGAAAAAATTACATAAAGCATAGGAATAAATCAATCAATGTTTAGATCTAAACTTTGTCAAGGCTAATTTCAAACTCAACTTAGAAAACTAGGCTTCTTTAAACAAAAACAATCTAGGCAAGAATGAAAAGTTTAATAGGAATAGGTAAAGATTTGAAAGGCACACATGGATTTGGTTTAAAAAATAGAATTTAGACACAAGGAAAATGAGTCTTTAAAATGATTTGATCATAGTAATGATATTATCGTACTCTAAAGATGTGATCAATGTTTGTTTCAAGACTCAAAGGCACAAGTTTTGAAATGATATGGGTAGCATAATGACACCATTTTCAATCAAATGACACATACAAAAAAGGTTTTTAATATGAATAAGGTAAATTTATGGTGTCAAATGGGTATAATAACACCTCTTCAAGCAAAGTAGTGATGTATAAACAAGACTCATTTTGATGTGGTAAGTTTATAAAAAGTAGATAGTTTTACTCAAAACCATGCAAGAAAGGATAAAATGACATAAAAAAACTAAATGTAACATCCTAAACCCTAAAAATTGAAAATGTTGCATAGTAATTTCAAATTCCATCAATATACTCACTCTTGAGAAGATTTTAATTATTATTCCAAAAATAAAAGTACATGAAAACATAGGGTTTTTTAGGCCCCCTCTTCTCTCAAGAGTTTATATTATGACATGGAACTTTGGGATACTCACCCTACATCAATAGTATGTCGACGACATGTGGGGTTCTTCTAAACTATTAATTTTCATCCATTCTTATATGGTCCCAAGTGTGGTTAACAAAATGCATGCTCATGTCAATTGTATCTACATCAACTAGAGTTTTGTAAAAAGGTCTTTCCATTTTCAAAATTACTACATCCATTGATTACTTAGTGTAGTGTGATGTTTGAGTTGATCATAAGTTTTAAAGGTATTAGTCATTAATAGAGGTAGTTTAACCACTCTATTGATGAGGTTTTTAACCACACAATTCTCATAATGAGGTATCCTCTAACATTTTATGATCTCAATAAAGGAAAAATCCACTCCAAGGTATGAGTTGTATGTATGTGGTTCTAACAAGTAGTTGATGGAATAGTAGGTAGAGTATGCAAGTTGTCAATAAGGTTTTTGGATGAAGGGGTGGTCTCTTAAAAAGTAAGTAAAAATATATACGGGTTAGATGGATGGTTGGTTGATCATCTAAAGTAGTTACATCTAAAAAAAACCTAAAAAAGGAGGGAACATTAAGGTAGAAAATAAAGTATCTATAGTCTTCAGGAATCACTTCCCTAACTAGTTTCTAAGTGGACAAGTGCTTTCAAAACATGTGCTTATTTCTAGTGGTTGTTACACACACATATTAAGATGTGGTTAAGAAGTTTAACGAGATATTGATATAGGAAACTCATACGACTTTGTCAAATGTTACTCCTTTTATGGAAGCTATTGCACACTCTTAATTAGGGGGTTATGGCTTAGGTTTAGTGAGGTATTTGAGGTAGTTGTTTCACATACACATAAAACTATATCAAAATAAATAACTTCTCCACACTTAAAAATATGAATCAATCAACATAACTATTAATATTTGTTAGGAACCCATGCTACCCCTTCTATTTACTTTTTTAGTATATTAGTTTTTATGGATGCATATGTTTTGTAAGTCATCCCATGATAATTTTTTATTATCTCACATTCATGGGAAGTAATAGTTTCTTAGTTTAGACTTAGTATATAAGTAAGTGTTAAGGCTAATGAAGGCATCCATGAATTTATTATATTGATCTTTCTCAAAGTAGGTTTCCACATCAAAGTGGCCTATGACCATTATAATCCTTTTGGTACTTTTAGATAATTATATAAATATGTTATTTCATGCATTTTCCTTAATATGTTGTAGGAGGATAATCTAGTCTAGTATCAAAGTGCTTTCTAGGGACAATTTTTTTCTATAAAATATAAACTATGTTCTTCTACATAATTCATTTAAATATTTTTCTAAAAAATTCTTAACTCTATTCTAATACATAATTAATTTAATTATTTTTCTATATTACAATAATATTTTTTAGATTAGGGTAAAAACCTATCCATATAACTATGGGAAGTGCTTGGGTGAAATCCCTAAAATTTATTGTGAGGGGTACCACATGAACACCAAATTAGTTGGTACATTGAGAGGACCTACCAAAAAATTATGTAATGACCCTTTCTTGATTGAGTAGTTCCCACCCATGAGGAAAACCAAGAGTTGTCTCTTAGGGGTAAATCTGTGGCCAATTTTTTTTGGAAATTAGTACTCACTTAGATGGCATTGGTGGACAAAGATATATCTTTAAAAACTTAGGCAACCATTGAAACTTGTGTCCCATTTCTATAAACTTCAGAATATTTCCAATAGACTATCAAAAAATCAATCAGTAGAGTATAAATATACTCTCGAAGGACGTTCATTTAGATAGTTGATATAAACTAAAAACTAAAAAATCTTCATCCTATCAGTTTTAGAAAACTATTAGTAGATTATCAAAAGACTCTCAAAGGACTTGAAGCTAGACATTTGAAATAAAATATAAACCAAAAACCACATTAAGAGTATATTTTTTCCTCATCTTTTCCATATCTCTCCATCTATATCCCTGTTGTTCCTAAAACTTTATCTAGACACCTAAAATTATATTATCCATTTGTTCTTCATAAAGGTCCCATATCCCAATTCCACTTCTAATTCCCATAAATCTCAATTTTCCCTTTTTTCAATTTTTTCCATAACTTCCTTTGTTTTTGTCTATTTTCCTGAAAAAATTTCCATAGTGTTCATCTCCATTTTATGTTCCTTTGTCCCTCTTTGATAAATTTTCCAATTTTTCCATTTTCACTTTCAAAATATATGTCACCTTTGCCAATCATACTCCCACTATGAAAAAAAATTTAGTCAAAGTATCTTTACCCCTTCTTATTTCACACAAATTAAAAAAATTCCTTACTGAACATGTCTTAACTCTAGTTTTCCTACCCCTTACAAAAAATATCTTATTATGGTCATGGTAGTAACTAGAATAGGAGAAAAAAACATGGAGGATGAAATTACCACCCTCAAGACCCAAATAAAATATTTTGATGAAAAAAATTTCAGCCTCAATCTTCAACATACCACCTTGAATAATAGATGTCATCTAGAGTCCTCTTCAGACATATAATTTTCTTCTTCCAATAATTTTCATGGGCTAAAGCTTGATTTTCCTTGGTTCAATGATATAAACTTGATTGGATGGATCTATTGGGTAGAATAATATTTGATTCTTCATAATATTTTTATGCCAAAAATTTCCTATTTGCATCCTTTCACTTGGAACAAAATCCCTTCAATAGTATTATTGGTATATCAAGGTTCATGATGAGCCCATATGGACCACTTTTTGCACCCTTATTTTGCAATGGTTTATTTTGAGTGATTTTGATGACTTCATTATATCACTCACTAAAATTTTCCAAATAAGAACCATGAGAGAATATCAAACATAATTAAAAAAACTAGCCAATCACACAAAGGGATTATCTAATCAATTTTGCAAGGGTTGCTATTTCAGTAGACTAAAGGATGAAATTCAATCTGAGGTCAAAATATTTCAACCCAACACAATGATGAAATCCCTAAGGATAGCTAAATTGGAAAAAGGATAATACCACATCTCAATAATGATTCAAATCCAATATTTCTCTATTTATAAATGCAATTTCACAACTATCTCAAACAACACTAGCCCCCAGAACCACTCCTGTCAAGCATTTGACTAAAGCAGAGAAGTGAGAAAATAGAAAAAAAGGACTATGTTATAATTATGATGACAATTTCACTTTAGGATATTGATGTGTCAAGTAAAATATCTACCTACTAAATGTGGAATCTCCACCCAAAATTGATGTTTTGAAAGATGCTCAAGATATAGTAGATGATCATGAAGAAGCTCCATCAATTATGGAACTTTCTTCTCAAGAAGACCAACTAGAGATATCTCTTCATGCCTTATCAAGATTCACTACCCCACAAACCATGTGGATCAAGGGTTACTTCAATAATATCCCTCTCAAAATACTCATTGATTTAGGTAGTACTCATAACCTCATTTACACTCAAATTGCCAAATAAGCTGATTATTTTGTTCATTCTTACTCCATCTTTGGAGTCATGATTTATAATTGGGCTACATTACCTTAAAAAGGGAAGTATTTCAATGTGTGTATCTCTATTAGAGATTATAACTTGTGCTCTAACAGTTTTACCTTGTCCTTAGGTGGATGTGATGTTGTTTTAGAAGCCTAATGGTTATGCACATTTGGACCCATCTTATAGGATTTTGATGAACTTTGGATGTAGTTTTTAGATAATGGGAAAAATAACACATTAAAATTCTTACACCTAGGGTCTGTTATCATCATAATTTCACATCACATGGAAAATATTCTTGAGAATAAATCACATGATGTCATTACCTAACTCCATTCTATTTAAATGTAGCCATCAATGAGCCCCACTACTCCTAATCTACAAACCATTGTACATTGGTATGCATGTGTCTTTCCCAAACCAATGGGATTTCCACCTTCATGACTAGAGGACCATTATATTTATATCCTTCTTGTAAGAATTCCTCTCAATATTAGTCCCTAACACTACCCATTTTAGTAAAATATTGAGATTCAGATGATCATTCAAGACTTACTAAATCAAGGCATTATTTACCCCAGTACTAACCCATATTCTTCCCTAGTTATTGTCTTGAAAAATGATGGGTAATAGTACCTCTATGTTAAATTTTGTATACTTGATCCCATCATAATCAAGGATAAGTTCCTAATCCCTATTATTGACGAGCTTCATGACACTCATTTTTTCTTTAAGTTGGATCTCCACTTTGGATATCACTAGATCCAACTTCATGAAGATGATATCCGTAAGATAGATTTTCACATCCATGATGGCCACTATGAGTTTTTGGTCAAGCCCTTTGGCCTCACTAATGATCCATCAACATTCTAGGCATTGATGAATAAAATATTCCATTCCTACCTAGGTAAATTTATTTTGGTCTTATTCGATGATATCCTTATCTATAGTAAAACATGGTCTAAGCATCTTAAATATCTAGAGCTCATACTGTAACTTCTCTCTGCTCATCATCTCTATGAAAAATATTCCAAATATGTTTTTGGGTAGGACAATGTGGAGTATCTTAGGCATATTTTTTCAACCCAAGGGGTTTAGGTGGATCATAAAAAAATAACTACCATGATAAATTGGCTTCATCCTTAGACACTCAAGAGACTTTATGGGTTTTTGTGGATAATTTCATACTATCATAAGATTATCAAGGACTATGGGAATATTGTAGCTCCACTAATATCTATTTTGAAAAATGATTCTTTTCCATGGACACAAGTTATTGAGTATGCATTTGAATATTTGAAATGATCTATGTGTACTACACCTATTCTAGCTATGCCATATTTTGCCAAGGCCTTCATGATTGAGAGCGATGCTTGAGGAAATGGACTTCATTTTTTATCCTCTATGAAGGATACCCCATTGCATTCACTACCAAATATTTTTTAATAAATAATTTAGTACTCTCTAATTATGAGAAGGAAATGGTGACCATTTTCCATGTAGTTAAAAAATGGTGACCATACCTACTAGGGAATCATTTTTGAATCAAAATTGATCATCAGAGTCTAAAATATTTCCTAGAACAATGAGTCTCCACCCCATAAAAATATAAATGGGTCAACAAACTCATGAGTTATGACTATGAGATGAATTACAATAAGGGTAAGGATGATATTGTGGCTGATACTCTATCTCGCACATTTAGGGACCAAGTTTCCCTTTTAGCTATTTATATTCCTATTCTAAATTATTTGGATGTTATACAACAAGGTTATGTTAATGAATCTTCATTATCTAAAATTATTCAATAGTTGGTCACTAATCCCTCTATTATACCACATTATTATTGGGATGGTGTTTCTTTACGATATGAGTGTTGTTTGATACTTCCCTAGAAAATATATATTCAATGGGATATAATATATGAAATCTATGATTATCCATTCATAGGACACTCATGGTCTCTCAAAACTTATGAATGGTCATGATTCAACTTCTTTTCAAAGGGAATAAAAAACAAAATTCAATAAATGGTGGTTGAATGTGATACCCACCAATGTAATAAGGGTGAAACAACACTCATTCCTAGATTTATCTAACCTTTGCCCATCCCTTCCAAGATTTAGATAGATATTTATATGCATTTCATTAATAATATCCTTAAATTTGGAGGGAAAATAGTGATTTTGGTTATGGTTTATTACCTCTCTAAATATAATCAATTTAATGCCCTCAACCATCCCTATACCGCCTCCACAATTGTACAAATTTTCTTAGACCAAATTTTCCATTTTTATGGCATTCCTTTTTCCATTGACTAAGATCATGATGCAAAATTCACCACCTATTTTTGGATATAACTATTTAAATGTATTGTCACCCAACTGAAGATGAGTTTCAGGTATCATCTACAAATGGATGGCCATACTAAAATTATCAATAAATACTTGGAAACTTTCCTTCATTTCTTCACCTTAGAATAACAAAATTAGTGGGAAAAGTGGCTCCCTCTCACTGAATGATGGTATAATACCTCCTACCAAACTTTAACTAAAATGACTCTATATTAATCATTCTATGGTTAAGCATCACCAGTGATCCTTCTATACACCCCTAGTAGTTCACTAGTTCAAGTAGTCAACATGATTCTCCAAACCTGGGATCAGATCCTCAACAAATTTTTAGACAATCATCATATGTCACAAAATACAATGAAATAATATGCTAATCAACATCATTTTCAGCACACTTTCCAAGTAGGTGATATGGTTTTTCTTCACCTACAACCATACAAGTAATCCTCCCTAAAACTCAAAGGAAATCATAAGCTAACTCCCAAGTTCTCTGTGACATATAAGGTTGTCCATAAGATTGGGTTGGTTGATTATAATTTTGAAATCCCACCTTCTTCCTAAGTTTACCCAATATTTCATGACTCTTTTTTGAATAAATTTTTTGGCACAAACATTAGAGTGTAGACTATTTTACAAGAAATTGATAATGAAGGATCCATCTTTATTGATCTGGAGGCAATCCTAGACAAGCACACACACCAAATTCACTCCCTCTCCACCATAGAGTTATTAATTCAATGGCACAAAATCCAACATGAGAACCACTAATTAAACTTTAGCACAAATTTTGACATTTGAATTTTTAAGGACAAAGGTTTTTCTAAAGAGGGAGGGGATGTTAGGAACCCATGCTACACATTACCTTTACTTTGTTAGTATATTTGTTGCTATGGATACATATACTTTATGAGTCATCCTAAGATCATTTTTTTTAATCCCACATTCATGGTAAGTATTAGTTCCTTAGTTTAGACTTAGTATATAAGTAAGTGTTGAGGCCAATGAAGGCGTCCACAAATTTATTGTGTTTATCTTGATCAAAGGAGGTTACCCCCTTGAAGTGTTATATGATCAATATATTCCTTTTGTTGTTTCAGATAATTATACAAATATATTATTTCATGCATTTTTCTTTATTTTTTTAAGAGGATCCTCTCAATAATCAATGCATTTACCAATCCTTTAATAGTTGTTGCACATATAAGACTAGCATATTAATCAATACAATCAAGAACCCATTCATAGATTTTTCACACTAATAATTATAAAATCATATAAACAAAGAAATAAAATATGCAAACACATGAGTGGATAACTAAAATTATTTTACTCCTATATATTGAAAATTCTTTGACAAATCTAAACTATGAATTATAATTGTTTAAATAGACTTGGGGAAGGGGTCACTTCATCCTCCAAGTTCATTCAAAATTAATTACATATCATAGTTATTACTTGAGTCCTAATTATGGTCAAAACTATATGGAGTTTATCTTACAGTTGTTAATAGTCTAAGTTAGCCTTTACAAAATGTCATGAAATGTATGCATGTGAACAAAATGAATTAAAGAAACTTTATAATATGTTTCAAAATTATAATAAAAATAAAAATATATATATAAAATATTAAATTATTATATAATGTTCATGAAAAAATACTTATCATTTCAAGGCTATGTATTTTTAATAGTTACATGAGCCTTAGTCGATGTAGTGGCAGTTGTTGTTGATGTGGAAATTATTGTTGATGATGTGGTACTAGAAGTAAAAACATGATCTTTCTTCTTAAATTATATCTCTTACTATCACTTATGGTAAATGTCATGATGTTGTTGAATGATCTCCAAGTTCAAAAGAGGTAGTATATTTACTCTATTGACTTGGCCTAAGAGCTTTGCATGCTCTATTTTGTTCACTTGGAAGTTGATCTTAAATATCTCAACTTGTATGAACTTTATAGCAAAGCTTAGTTTAGCCTCTATGTCCTCCAAGTTCAACCGTGGTAGACTTTGTTTGAAATATTTTGAGGCCTCCTTAATGAGTTGATCATAGTTAATCTTACTGATCAACTTACCTATAGTGTCTTTTACCTTGGATAATTTCAAATCATTCAAAATTTGAAGGACTAGGGTCTCATGTTCCTGTTACTAAGGAAAAAATCCCCATTATCTATCAACCATTCTTGAGCTTCTTCCATTCTAGTGACTACTATATTGAAGTAATTAGAGGTCTCTAGAGGTGTCATGAAGTTTATGTGGCTATAAGCCTTATTGGATGTATAAATAATCAACATTTTCAATTTATTGCCATCATTATTCAAAGAATTAAATAATTCATGAGTTTTTTTAACATGTGGGGTTAATTTAACCTTCATGAAATATAATTCTTCCAAATAATTTTAATATTTAGAAGCTACCTCTTAGACCTCAACTTCAATACTAAATGGTATGTGCATAGTCTTATAATGTTCTTTCAATTATTCCAACTTGGCCTTTAATTCTTATATGGCCATCTCTATGCCCTCATGGATTATCATCATGGCATCCTTTTATGTCTCAGCCAAAGATATAAAATCTTGAATATATGGGTATTACCCCAATTGCATGATTTAACTCTTGGTGAGGGAGAAAACCTCTTACCTCTCCTAAAAAATCAACTCCCTACCTGCATCATCTTCTAGCTTACTCTTCCTCTCCCTTTGAATACTTTCAAAGGTTTTATCAAATAGAGTTTTGATACAGGGAAACTTATTTATTTTAAATATGGTCAATTGAGAGGTCTTATACCTTAAGTCTATATCTCATGGAGGAAGTGTCAATTGTTTAATGTCTATCTCTTTTGAGGATGTGACCACAACCTCTTCTTCGACCTCCTTAGCTACCTACTACTTCTTGATTGCTTTGATAATGGTGTCAAGAAAGGAAGGCCATATAATCTTAGACTAATCCAATCCTCCAAATATGGGGATTGAATGGATTATGACCATTTGTCTTTGCCTTCTTACCTTGCTAAACTAGTGACAATGCTCTCTTAACATATAATGGTGGATGACATTAGGAGTGTGATTTGGGTGGATTGGACATGGAGCTGAGGGGTGGCCATGGCTATTTTTACCTTCCTAAGATCCATTTATATTTTCAATTATGTAATAATTCTAGTTATAAAAAGCATAAAAATAGAGGCCATGATGGAGGTGGATGACAAGGGAATGGAAAATGGATCAATGGCGGTGGTAGATAGAGAAGTATTGGAAGCATTCTTCTCAACCTTTAGGGTGAGTAAGGGGAAATGTATGAAAGAGGAAGAACTAAATGGATCATCAAATTTTGAAGTAATAATTTCCATCTTGGGAGTTTTTGAAATAGAGGAAATAGAAATAAAACCAAAAATAGGAATAGAAGCAGAGAGTATGGAAGTTGTCTCAAAAAATTGAGTACTTGTGGTGTCCTATACAGTTGGTTATTTCCCTTTGTTAGCTTCAAGGGTCAAAGCCTAAACTCCTATTTTTTCTTCCTCATTATAATATTCTTTTTCTCCCTCCAAGTTAATTGTTTCCTCCTTTCCTACTTATTGGAACATTGTAGACAAGCTTTTATCTTATTCAATTATAGGACTGCATGTGGGAGTCTTAGGCTTCCTCTTATATAAAATGGTAGTCTTTGGCTATGAGGAGGAACCTTACTAGACTAAGGTAACTGCTTCATCTATTACTACCCCTATAGATGTAGGATCTTATACCTAGGGAATAATTGTAGGAATATGAACTATACTAGTAGTTGGTTATTCTTGTCTTTGCTCTTTTTCATCAGAGGAATCCATATTGATAGGGTCTCCTTAAGCTCCCCTAGGGTTAGGTTCACTCACCCTAGTTTACTTCTTAATAACTATTAGCTTGAAAGGGATTCCCTATTATGGTTCTCTTTACTACTTTGATTTCTTTACTATCTTGTCCTTCCAAAAGTCTAAATGTCTTAATCTTGCATAGAGTGGCATTCTTCCATATAATTTACTGACAAAAATTTAAGGTTCTTATTAGATCACCCTCAATTGATCCTCCTTTGAACCAATAATTCTATCTCTCTCCAATACCTCTTCATCATTTTGTGCATTCATAAACAAGAATTCATAAGGATAATGCTCATGATTATAGGGGATGTTGAGGCCCTAGATATGCTTTTGGATGATGCCATGTGGATCTCAATCCCTAAGTGGGACTATGGTAAAATTTTATCTCTTCCTCTTTTCACCCACATAACTAAAGTGTTTCCTCATTATATACCATTATTCTAATGACCACATAGTGGCCAAATAATGTGCTTATGTTTGCCTTGGTTAGGTCATCCTCTATGATCCACCATAGTTAGAAAATAATTTCTTACTCAGCCAATTTTTCATGTACATACTTTGGTAGGCATAAGGGATGAATTTTTTTCCCTAAATGATGATAATAGTGTAATCTAGATAGAGAAAATAATCATCCATTGTAGATAACATCTTCACAATGTTGGCTCTACCTTGGGCATTGGAGAACCATGTATAGTTTGCTAAATTTGATGATAAACATTCTCAATAATCCTCACTATATTCTTAGTGAAATCATAAATATGCATAAATTATAAGTGATCACATATTATTTTTTTGATACAATCAGTGGCTAGGATCTATATCTCATCAAGGAATTTATATATTGTTCCTATAATAACATGCAATAGATATGACATCATATAAAAGTGGCCTATATGAGTGGGTTGATTATCCTTGTGGATGACTTGCTTTCTCAAATGAAAATTGATAATTTCTCCCAACACAAAAATGGCATGATTGGTTATCATCATGTGAAACAATGGTACCCAATCTAAATTAAAAAAATGGATATTGGGCTTTCCATAGAGTCTATTGAGTAGTACCATGCCTATCCACACCCCCATCTTCAACATGTTAATAGGAGTAAGACCCTTAGGATTCTTACATTTGAATGTGATTATTTCATTTGGTATAAGTCATGAAGACAACACCGTTTCCATTATATTATCATGAATCTATTTGACTAATATATGATTGTTAAAGTAAGCATCTAGTGTCGACAATGATAAATACCTTTGTAAATCTACTCATGAAATGCATGCTATGACCATCAGGTTACTAATATGATGCAATAAAATGTCTTACATGATTTTTCCTATGAATAAAAAATATTGAAGGAGTTTGATGCATGTCAACACCTCAGGCTTAGCCATAGTAAACTGCAATCCCCATCTTTTAATGTCTATAAAATCCTTGATGAATAGTCACTCCAAAGGAGATACATTACCATCTAGTGATAATATGTTAACAAAGTTAAATACATCCCATAATTCTAAATAATTTTCATACTTGTTGTCATAAATGGAGACATCAAATACTATATCCATAAACTCTATTGAATTGTTAATAAAATTTGGTGTGGGTGTAACTATTCCCTTGAATGATTTTGATAAAGATGCCATTATTATTTATGTGTGATTAAAGTACCTACAATATTATCCATGTGCTTTATGTGATATATGGATAATTATCACTTTAATTAGTCATTAGTTTTACTCACAATATTCTCATAAATAGCTAGGCCTTTTGTCTCATAGGATGGATATCAAATTAAAGTGCAAGTTCATTTATAAGCAATGAAGGATTCAATGGCTACACATCATGTATATAGTTTTTTGAATTTATTTCTAGTTCATGTTTTATAAATGCCCAATGTTCAGCTTTTTTTAATTTATGCATAGTTCAAATATTTCATTAGTTTTAGTTGGTGGGTAGCTTTAACAAACTATTACAATGTATTTTGGTTTTATTCAATTATGCATATCAAGATTTTAGCATTCAGGAGTTGGGTATTCAGGTTTTGTGTTGGGACTGGCCTTCAAAAAAGACCTAAACAAAAACCCTAAAGACCTAATTCTAATTAAAAAAATGTCTGAACAAAATGACTGAAGCATATATAAAGCTTTATGATCTATCAGTCGAAATGTCTAATGTAATAACCTGAAGACCCAAAATTTCCTTATATAAAATGTCCAAAAAAAAAAAGCCTAAAGATCTAATTTTTAATAAAGAAATATTTTTTTAGATAATTTTTTCATTCAAAATTTCCAATGCAAAAACCCTGAAGACCTAATCCATTTGAAACAAAATGTCTAAAGACCAAACAAATCTTGATAAAAGGCCTAATGCACAAAAGTTGAATATATTTTTGGACAAAAAACTAGAAATAAAAAACCTCAAAAACCAAATGTGTCAAATAAAATATTCAAAAAAAGTGTTTAAAATATATTCCCAAAAAAAAGCCTGATGAATAAGTCTTCGAATGAATTTATCCGAATAAACTAAGACCCAAAAAATTGCATAGTTTATAAAATTTAGAAAAGGTATTAATAGAGTTAGTCGATAAAATATGTAATACCATGATAGATTCATATAAGGATGAAGAATTGTTTAAGAATTTACACAAATATATATTAAAAAGGTTTAATTAATAAGTCCAAAATATATATTAAAAAAATGCGTCCTTAGTTTTTCAAGAAGAAAAAGGGAATGTTGGGTAAAAAAAATGGCAACTTATAGGGGGAATACACCTAAGTATTCAAGAACTCAAAATTTTGGTTAGTAATATTAAATGAAACATGAACTATGCCACAAAAAAATAATAAAATATGAAAGAGACTCCTAAATAGATTCACATAACATACTTGCCTTCTTATCCTTAGATCTATGTGTGTTGAAAGTGAAGCTCATTTAACCCTTGTTGTGATGAGATTTTCAAAGGCTTGATGAAGCTTTAGGTTTCATTCTATTTTTTCATTAAATATTAATTAAAATCAAGGGAAGATCAAACATTAATCTACTTCTATCTAGGCATCCATAGCCTTGATAGAGATACCTTGGGATCCCTCTCTTCCACTTCCTTCATTTTTTTAACCTTGATGCATGTTACGTTGACTTTATTTCATCATGTGAGACTTTTGATTTTATTTAGATATTATTTTGGTTTGATTGATCTTATAAAATCATTATTTCTTCTATTATTTCTATTTGAATGGAAAGAGGGGAGTTGGAACCCCAATGAGATGGTATGCTTATAAAACAAATCATTACCAAAATGTCCCTTCTAGCTACATATATACCAAGAATTATTACTTCTAAAAACTATTTAATATAATAAATGTTCCTGATCTAATGAAATAAGAAAAATTTATAAATTCATGTGAAGTATTTGAGATTAACTTACACATATATAGTAGAAGTATTCAATTGTGACATAATTAATAATGGTTCATGACTACATATCTACATCCTGAAGACTCTAAACATATAAATATACCCAATTGGTGAACACGTCCCAAATTGTGACTCTTTTTTCTTTTATTTATTTTATTCTTTTTCTATTTTTTCCACAAGTATATTTAAGCATAGGATAAGGGCTTAGTTGGTTTGGTTTATCAACTCGATTACATTATAATAAAAATAATTCAGATTGTCAAAAGAAGCAACAAAAGTAACTAATCCAGAAAGCATTAAAACTAACTTAAGGAAACAAGAAGTTAATATAATAAAAAAAAGAAATATATCCTAAGAAAGTAAGAAATATAAATTAATCCTACCTATACCATGTCCTTTCATTAGTTGGTGGTACCTTTAAATAACATAGCCAAGAAGTAAAGCTTTATAAACTATCTGTTGACTAGATATGTGAGTTCATTTCCCTATAGATCCTTTAAAAAAAATGCATTATTTCCTAGGATCTTTGAAATCTAATATGCTCTAATCCATAGTTGGGAAAATTGATCAAATTTTCCTTTATTTTCATGGGATTTATCTTAAAGAAGCACCAAATATGAGATCCTAAATGTTTTAAACTTTACTCTCTTATCAAACCACCTCTTAATTATATCATGGTGTTTTCTAAATCTCTATAAGTATTTAGTATTTGAATCTTTCATTTCTATTATGTCTAATAGTCAAGATTATACTTTATAATTTGGTTCTATATAGTCCTACATGAACTAATAAGTTAATATCTTTAACATGATTGGGAATATTGGCATGTGTCCATATAATAATATATAAGGTGAGGTTTTAAGGGCCTACTTATATCTTATTTGGTCTACACAAATAACATACTTCAATATATTGTGTCAATCTTTAGGCTTATCCCTAGCTAATTTCTTAATTGTGTCTATTAGGTTTTTATTCATTTATTCTACTAGTCCATTTCCCTAGTGGTAATGGTTAGAAGATAACTTGATAGAGATCTAGTTTTCATGTACCCATTCAAAAAATTTAGTAGATATGAATTCTAGTCCATTATCACAAACCAAAGAAATAGGGGTACAAAATCTAGTTGTGATGTGTTCTTCTAAGAAGAGAATCACATCATATGCTCTAAAATTCTTTATAAATATGGATTCAAACCATCTAATGTAATAGTTTGTAGCAATGAGTTTGAATTTATGGCCTACTAAGGATTTTGGGTTAATTACATTGATGAAATCTAAACCCAATTGTGAAAATGGCCTTCCTTCAACAATGGGTTGTAAAGGCATTTCTCCACATACTTATCTCTTATCTAAATATTGGCACTTATGTCATGTTATTACATGATCATGAACATCCTTAAAAACCACTGACTAATAATAGCCCATTCTTAATATTTTATGGATTATGGTATTCCTAGATGGGTGAATACTACCTATATATTGATGATTTTTTTCTACAATTTATTTATCTTCCTCTATGGAGAGACATGTAAGATAGATGCCCTCATAGTTTCTTATATATAGAACTCCTCTTTTGATCATGTAATGAGTATATTTGAGCCTCAAATCTCTCCTTCATTCTCTATTGAGTTATGGGGAACAAGTACCTATATGAATATATTGTATTATGTTAGTATACCATTATCCTTTAGATATATGAGCTTAACATACCTCTTTAATAGTAATACGTAGATCAGGTTCAGTCATGAGTTGAACGATGCCTTGACCTAGGCTTGATTTTTATGTCAAAATCCTATAGCTTTTCCCTCCATTTGCCTTTGGATTCTCCTAATTCATTCTATGATAAGGTGAGTTTAATAGTAGGACTAGGCACAATGGCAATAGTCTTATACCTCAATATATAGTGTCAAAATTTCTTTATTTCTTTAATAAGGGTAAAAATATGTTTATCAATCATGGAGTACCTAAGTTCTACATCTTTAAAATTTGTGCTCATAAATTCAATTAGAAGCTCAATCTCATATTTATTTTATATTATAATAAAAACAATTATATGTTCTAAAGAAAATGAATACAAGTAGAAATCCTTGATGAAATCTAGACTAGTTAGCATTAGGACCTAAGATATTACATTTTTAATGTCTTGAAAAGACTTTTAGGCATCATCTATCTATTATACCTTGGTATCCTACTTGATAATTACATTTAGGGGTCTAACAATCTCTACAAATCCTGAGATGAATTTCATTATGAAGTTAATTTTCTCAAAGAATGATTTGAGCTCCTTCTTGCTATTTGGTGGTGTAAACTTGGAGATTCCTTTAATTCTATCTAGATTAATGATGATCCCATCTTTGGTGATGATATTTCCAAATATTTTACCTTTAATAACTCCAAATATGCTCTTTCTTGGGTTTAGTGAGATACCAAACCTTATACATCTCTCGAATATTGATTAGAGGTGACCTATGTGGTCATTCCTAATATTTGAAAACACAATAAGATCATCCATATAGATGATTATGAATTTACCTTTTAATTATTTAAATTCATAGTCTATAATTCATTAGAAGGTCATTCCTATGTTTAATAGGCCAAATAGAATCCTCTTATATACATAGGTTCCCTCGTTCATCGTAAACACAATCTTCATCTTATCCTCATATTGTACTAGTACTTGATTATAGCCTAAAAATCCATCTAATAAGGACATCATTTTAGAACCACTTAATATCTATATCAACTCATCCAAAGAAGATAGAGGATAGTTGTCCTTTTTAGAAGCTTTATTCAGGTACCTAAAATTAACACATAATTTGATCTCACTATTCTTCTTTCTGATTAGAACCAAATTGGCCACCTAGGTAGAATGTCTAATTCAGAAGACTATTCATGCACTTAGTATCTTCTCCATTTATTTTTGAATGAGAGGATCCAAAATAAGATTAACTAGTCTCTACCTCTATCTGAATGGCTTATGGTCTAGTTTCATAGGAATTGTATGAGTGATGACCTGAGGGACATAAACCTTCAAATCTCCATAAGTCCAATAATGGCATCTTTGTATCAAGTGATTAAATCCTTCACTCATTTTCTTTATTATGGGGTAAAAATGAGGCCAATGTTAACATAGAATGGGCTATGTTCATCTCCTAAATTTTCCCTTTTGAGGTCAGATTTTTTGACCTTAAGATTGAGGATCTATGTTAAATTATCTTTCTAAGAAGACCAACCCATCTAGAATACAGTTCTCTTTAAGATAGAGAATAACTTCCTTGTCTGACTCCTCTTGACAAAGATGATTTAATTCCTTCTCATTGATGATTTAGGAATCAAATTCCCTAAATTAGTTAGAAATTAAATAATTTTTTGGTCATCATCAAAGACTTGGAATTTTTTTTTCAAGAATAGAAGGATAAGGTACTAATTTAGTACAAAATCCTTTTACCTTAGATTCTTCAAGAGGCTCCAAATTAGTAGTAGTATCAACTAATGAATTTGTATCTTGATTTTAATCTCTATGAATTAATACTATGTTAAAATATTTAAAGCTCTTAATTAGGTCCCAGGGTTTATGTTTGTACCTTCTTAAATAAGATAGCTTTCACTGATATTTATTTTTGATCTGGTTGACCACCAACTCTAAATCATCAAATACTAGCACCCACATTACATTATTTTTGAGTGGAAATTGTAATCCCAAATACTGAACCCTATTATTAGTGCATGGAAATTTCAATCTATATGCTACTAGTAACTTCCTTCCCTATGGATCAATCAATTTTACTCATATGCCTGATCTTTACTTGGATATAGTGCCATCAAAGTGTAAAGTCTATATCTGATTTAAACCTTTAGATTCTATCTCTTGTATTTGATTATGCATAATGAAAGTGTAAACACCAAGGCTCAGAGATTAATACTCTACCTCTTCATTCTTAACATTATATTCTCTAATGGGATATTTCATCCTCAACTCCTTATTGATCTTTATTTAATTTCTAATGCCTCTTTATGGTAACTAGATGTGAGAGAAGTCTATAGAAAGATATCCATTGAGAATTTTGGACTAGTCCCTACTTAGTAATAATCCATAGCGTTTGGCTATGTCCACTATGAGGATATTAATGGTCATTTGGACTCATGGTTCAGATGCTACTTGAATACATACATTGGTCAATTGTCCAACTAATGGTACCATTATTTTATCCAATTGTGAAACTATTCTCTTTTAAGGGCTTGGAGTTAGAACAAGCTTTTGACATATGGAAGTAGGCATAACTATTAGTAACATTCTAAAATCAACTAGACAATTATGAATATTCTTACCAATGCTCTGATAGTCAATAAAAAGGGTGGAACTTTTAGATTAATTTTATAGATGACATTAGTGTCAGTAGTTTTTACTTTATTTATAGATTCTTTGGTTCTTTCCATAGGTTTCTTCCTAGTAATAGACTCCCATAGTAGCTCCCTATGTTAAATGATCTAAGCTGACTCATGAAGAGTAATATTTTCTTTGATTTTATTCATGTCTTCAACAATGTTATATTCTCCTTTGATTGGTTCCTCCTTATTCTAAGGCTAATCATTCCCTCTTAGAGGAGGTGGATTATTGTAAGCTTTCAGATTGGGTGGAATCATTGTACTATTTAGAAGAATAGATCTTATGAATGGATTTTTATTTATTATATTGTAACCACCTCTATGGAATTTTTGGAAAGCATGAACCTCATTTGTATTGTCTTTTGGTATGTTTTCAACTTCATATGGAAAGGGAAACTTGTGAATCTCACAAAACATGGTAGTGATTGAAGATCCAAGATCCTAATGGGATTTTGGTGGATAAGGCATATGGTACTACCTTACTACTTATATTTGAAATATTTTAAATGTTTCAAAAAATTCAACACAATTGAGCTCAACATGCTAAGAAGTATTATAAATTCTACACCAATTAGGTAGAGTTGTCTCTACCATATTGATCTATAGAAGCTTGTTTGGTTGATTGATGTTATTAATAGGCATATTAAATGATCTATTATATATTTAAAATATAGTATTATAATTACCACTTAGGGAATTATCATTACCCATCCTTTTTTGCATACTGAGGAAGTCATTACTTAGCTTTTAGAGCATCTTTTGAATATAATCCAACTCTACCTTTGTAGATTCAGTGCCTTTTAGCATAGTACTATAAAATGTGGCCAATTATTGACTTTGTTGGTAACCATTACCTTGCTAATGGTTTTTTAGGAGGTTATAGTTTGGCTATGTTGTCTATGTTAATGGAGGAAACATGTAGAGCTAGTTTGAATTGAATGTAGGAACATTCTACTTCACATATGGTACTAGATTAAATTCTTAGAAGTTATTGTTGATGTTAGATGCATCAAGAACTTAGTGATTGAAATATCTATCAATGTTTATGGCATATTCATATTCCAAAGATAAGTTATTGGTAGTAGCTACTCTTCTCAAGAACATAATAGCAATTACATCTAGAGCATTCTTATACATTTCCAACTCCAATGTAGCTTTTAGTTTATACCATAATATTAACCATGTGCACATATTTTGAAACCTTGAATTGAATTCCTATATTGGTTAATTAGGATCCCTCTTCATGATGGTGAAATTATGATATATCAAGTTGGGATTGGTGACCTATCCAAATGTTACAAGAAATTACTTTTCAACATTCCTAGGTAAATCGTGCATGCCTCCTAAGACAACAATAGCATATCAAACTAACTAGAGTGGTTGAACCATTAGATGATTAGCAAGTAAAAGGTTCTTTATTAGAGAAGGGGTCATAGGTCTGTTAGGGATAGTTGGTACAATTCTATGGTTCCTATGATTTTACAAGGGTGAGACTAGAAGACCAGCCCAAGAATTAGATCTGGTCACTCTCATAGGTGACTCTAGTGCAACTCTATATAGAAACTAACCTAGTGAAGGTACTAGCTCTCCTTGTAGTTTCATAAATATTATGTTGATAAGGGTTTTAACCACACCAATCTCATAATGAGGTAGCCTCTAGCATTTTAGAATCTCAATGAAGGTAAATTCTAATTTAGGGAACAAGTTTCAAGTACACAATTCTAACAACCAATTGATGGATAATAAGTAGGGAATATAGGTTGTTAACAAGTTTTTTATATGTATGGGTGGTCTCTTAAAAGGGAAGTAAAAAACTATATGAGTTGGATGAATGGTTGGTTGTTAATATAAAGTGGGTAGGTCGTAAAATAAACTTAAAAAAGGAAGGAAGGGCAAGTTAAAAAATAAAAGATCTATGGTATTTAAGAATCACTTCCTTGGCTAGTTTTTAGGTGGATAAGTGATTTCAAAACCTATTCTTATTGCTATAAGTTATTTCATACACATATTCATACATGGTTAAGAAGTTTAAGGAGATATGGATATAGGAAACTCACAAGCCTCGATCAAAAATTTCTCCTTCTAGGGAAGCTATTACACACTCTTAATTAGGATATTATGTCTTAGTATTAGTGAGGTATCTAAGGTAATTTTACACACAAAAAAACTATATCAAAATAAATCACTTCTGCACAATAAAAAATATGAATCAATTAATGTAACTATCAATAATCAATGTATTTACCAATCCTTCAGTAGTTATTGCATATTTAAGACTAGCATATTAATCAATACAATCAAGAAACCATTTGTAGATGTTGTTAATGAAGTATTATTGAATCATATAACTAAATAAATAAAATCTAATTATACAAATAGTGGAAATAAAATACACAAACACATGAGTGGAAAAATAAAATAAATTTGCTCTTATATATTGAAAATTCTCTGACAAATCCAAACTATGGATTATAATTTTTTAAATAGACTTAGGGAATGGGTCATCTCATCCTCCAATTTCATATAAAATTCATTACATGTCATAGTTAGAAATTGAGTTCTAACTATGGTGAAAACTATATAGAATTTATCTTACAGTTGTTAATTATTTAATTTAGCCTTTACAAAAAGTCACACAATGTGTGCATGTATATAAAATGAATTTAGGAAACTTTATAATAAGTTTAAAATTTATAAGAAAACTATATATATATATATATATATATATATATATATATATATATATAATAGTATACCACTATATAATGTTTATACAATAATCCTTAGCCTTTCAAGGTTGTGTAGTCTGAATAAATGCATGGACCTTTAGTTGGCATAGTGTTAGTGGTTCTTGATGTTTAAACTATTGTTAATGATGTGGCACTAGAAGTAACAACTTGATCTTACTTCTTATTCTTCACTTTTATCTTCTACTAGCACTTTAGGGAAACATCTTGATGCTAATGAATGATCTCTAATTTCAAAAGAGGTGGTATATGTACTCTAATGACATAGCCTAGGAGCTTTGCATGCTCTTTTTTGGTCTCATAAAATTTGATCTTGAAGATCTCAACTCTGGTGACTTTCTTTCTAGCGAAGCCTAGTTTGGATTATATGTCCTCTAAGTTTAACCCTTGTAGACTTTTCTTGAAAATTTTTGAGGCCTATTGAACTAGTTCATCAAAGTTAATCTTACTCATCAACTTCTATATAGTGTATTTTACTTTCCATAATTTAAAATCATTAAAATTTTGAAGGACTGAGGTCTCATGTTACTAGTACTTTGGGAGAAAATCCCTAGCAGCTATCAACAAATCCTAATCTTTTTCAATTATGATGACTATTAGGTTGAGGGCATTGGATGCCTTTAGTGGTGTCATGAGGTATAAGAGGATATAAGCCTTAGTGGATGTATAAAAAATCAACTTTTTCAATTTATTGCCATCAATCTTTAAAAAACTAAATAAATCATGATTTTTTATAACATATCGGACTAATATAGCCTACATGTAATCTAATGCTTCCAAAGAATTGTAACATTTATAAGCTACCTCTTGGACCTCAGCTTCAATGTCATCTAGTATGTGCATAGTCTTTTATTATTATTTCAATTATTCCAATTTGGCTTCTAATTCCTACCTATCTATCTTTGTGCCCTTATGGATTCCCACCATGGCATCCTTTTGTGCCTTAGCCAGAGATATAATATCTTCAAGATATGGGGATTGTCCCAATTACCTATTTAGTCTTTTGGTGAAGGAAAAAACCTCTTGCCTCTCATCAAAAATCATCTCTTGGCCTACATCATCTTATAGCTTCCTATTCTTCACCCTATGAATACTTATAGAGGGTTTATCAAATAGAGTTATGATATATGATATATGTAATCAAAAATGCATCATGTCTATAAATCAATCCTAGATCAGAGAAGATAGAGAATACCTACACTTCCAATTGGGGATCCACTAGATCTGATTAGGGGATCAATTATCATAATGCACCATTATAGGAAGGGTTCCAAAGCCTACATTCTAACACAATTATGTACAACCCTAAAAGAGTCCTAGGTTTAATGTTCACTCTATTCTAATAAACAAGAAAGTAAATCTAATCTAGTTCACACCAAATATTGTGACACAAAGTGGGGGTTAGAAACAGAACAAACTAAACTAAACATTCATACAAGGCATAAACTCATGTCAATATATATGGAATCCTAATACATGGAAGAAAGAAGAACAATTGTATTATCTATCTACTATTACAAAGGATAAATAAAGTGAGGAATACTTACCTTGAAGATAAACCCACTAAGCCTCTATCTCTCCCTTGGCCAAAGTGATTCACAATAGATTATTATGGTATGTAAGGATAACAAAGACAAATCAACTCTAGGATAAACAACCTATATATGCATCCAAAAGACATCTCCACAAGATAAGATCTATATCTCCAAAGAAAGTATGGAACCCTAATATTTATTCCTCAAGTAGAATGGTCAATACACATATATTAATTTTCACTTATTCTTCTTTAATTCTATTCTTAAAAATGGTTGGAAATGAAATTTTATATATAGAAAGATCTTTCCTTAAATCCCTTCAAATATGTTGGCTATACAGGGTTGACCCAATCGACCATATATATTTTTAGGAGATAATTCACTAGGTCCTAAGCTAGGTTGGTTAAAGGGATAACAAATCTCCTAATGAAAAATACCCATAAATATTATAGGGTTGACCCAGCCAACCTTGTACAGTAATCAAAGGAAATTATACATGGTTGACCTAGTTGACCTAGTATAGTCAACTAGTTGAATCAGGGTCAAGGCAAGAGAAAGGAAGATAAAGCATGGAAAATGGCTAGAATGGGTAAGGATAAGAAGAATAAGATTAGGGTAAATTATTTTAGGAGATGAGTGTGTAGATGATAAGTGGAAAAAGGGACAATAATTGTATGAAAAACTAATGGTCTACCCAACCCTTTCCTGGTGCACCCGTTAAGGCATGCACTCAAAGAGATTAAGACTCTATGGGTTCTTATAAGAGACAAATTATTAGCAATCAATAAAATTTTTAAAATATTATATGTATACATATGACCCACTCAAATCTCATCACATGTCACATAAGTGCAACATGAGATGGTGCTTTAGGAAATAGAACATGATAACACACAATGATAATGCTAAGTAAAGTGCAATAAGTAAAAAATAAAATAAAGGAAAGGATAGAATTTAGAAACACATACCTTTAATTACCTTAATGTTGTATATAAAGAATTATACTATAAGGTGTCTAATATGAATAACACTAGGGAAACCTATAAAAGTTAGTGCCGAAAACATCCAAAAACCAAAAAGAATAGAAGATAGGAATATAATAGTGTAAAATATTCTTTACGTAATCATGAGTCTAATGCATTTTATCATTTGTAAAATGGATTAATAAAAAAAAATATATAGGCAAAAGAAGGAATATGTAGGAAAATAATTAAAGAATTTAAATTTTGAAAAGTGTTTTTAAATAGGGGGAAAGAGAAGTTTTTTGGTTATTTTAACTTGTGAAAGAGAGAAAAAAGTTATCTAAATACCAAACAATTTATGATGGTGAGGAGACGATAGGATAGATGAGGAGTGGCTCTAGAAGTGATAGAAAGTGCACTACATGTATGCAAATATGAATCTTGAGCTAATTTAGGAAAAACCAATTATGCAAATGGGTTGGAAAGAATAAGGAATAAAATTAAAATAAGTCACTTTTTAAGGAAAATGCAAGGGGTCAACCACTAAAAATAACTAGGTTGACCCAGTCGACCTAGTAGGCAAAATCTACACTACTGACCTAGTAGGTGTGTGTCGACCCTATATATTTTGTAGACTACTAACCTAGTACAGTTTACCAACTGATATAAAAAGCCCAGAATGAAAACCTAGTACTAGGGAGGCAAAAAAATAAGAGGGTTGACTTATATTTTTAAGTCAATAAAGATAAAAATAGGGAAATTTTGGTCAAATTAAGTTGACCAAAGAACCAAAATTATACAAAAATGCATGTAAAAAGTTGAAAGAAGGCTAGAATGGCCTAAAATGACCAAGGGAAAAATAATAATCTATAAATAGGTAAAAATGAATAAAATTAAAACAATTTAGGCTTGTTTTTAATTAAATTATAAAAAGAATGTATTTTGAGTATACATGACATGGAAGATATAATACATCTTTTATTGTTTCTTGATTATAGAGATGACCCAAGTTATAGAGATTGGTAGACATGTCTTGGCTACTAAATCTAATAGAGCATCTGACCATAGGTGATAAAGCTAGGCTAGTATTTTTAGGCCTAGGAGGGATAGCTAACATGTGTAGGATTCTCCTGAGCATGGATCTATTATTCATGTTCTTTGGATGCTAGGAATAATTGACTAATACCTTTAGATGGGAGATAGATGGGGATGTGGTAGAGGTAGCTATCACTTTGGAGGATGTCCATGTCATCTTAAGGCTATCAATGATAAGAGCATTGGTGAATATAGGCATACCAAATAGCCTAGAGGAGAGAAGTGTAGACACCAAAATTATGTCACACATGTGTGTAACTCCCTATGTTGAAACCCCCCTTGAGACACTTTTCAATAATAATAATAATTAAATTTATCATAACCCATAATTTTACCCCTCACACATTTAATTAATTTGAAATATTTAATTAAGTTAATTAAAAAATACTTATGCCACCTTACCTGGTAACCTCATCCTAAGACTAATTCTTACCCTTTGAGTAACTTCAAGACTTAGTCCCCTAATCCTAACTATCCATGACTTGTTCTTACCTAAAAAATAAATTCCTAACCAATTACATCCTTCTTAACCTCCCATTTCTACTATTTCCTAATAGATACCACACTTGGCATGAGAAAGAATAGAAAATAGGCTAAAAATAGCCCTTTTACCTATTCTCATGACACTGACATTGGTTAAACCATGGCCAAATTTAGTGGGATCACTAATGTTGATTACTTAAGCCAAACTCCAAACTAATGTTTAGGTTAGTAAAAATCAAGAAAACTCAATTATTCACATACAGGCTTTTGGCATTGAACTTTCAACATTTAGGCTTACTGTTACTTTGCACAAATCAATCCAAATTAGGAATTGATATACTAAATAGAGCTTGGATTATTCTAAACTAGAAACACATGTTTATCTTTTTATTGACATATCATTTCAACATGACTCACCAAATCCATCTATTTGGCACCCATAGTTCATCCATTTCATTAGATAAGTATATCTTGATTTTTGGTAATTCCTTTAAATATTTACTTTACATTGTACTATTTATCATTCCATAAACATCTTGATTATCCTTGTAGAGGGGTTGTAAAACTCCTTCAACTATTTACTATAGTAAAAACATACCAACCTTCTATCTAGACCCACTTGAGTTTTACACACTCCCTTATGACTCTTCACAATCTTATAAACCTAACCAAAATCCACTGCCCAACTCAAAAAACTCTCCTACAAACACGTAAGACCTACTACCCCTATCGACATTAGTCATGTAATTGACATCAGTCATATAACTGACACTGGACATACCTACTTACTGACATCGATAGCTTAATCAATGTAAGTGACTCTAGATTTCAACTAACCTCTTTGAACTTGTCTTAACCACCTCTAAAAACATCAACAACTCACATTACATACATTGTGTCACTCTATATTGCACTCAGACTACAAGAATGGTACAAAAATATCTCTCTTACTCTCTCTTTCCTTTTCTTATTCATTACCATTTTTTTTCAAAAAGTGGACTATCATCCCTATGGAAGGTTGACACTTTCAAGAATAAGCACGTAGCTTGGCAACCCACTCATATATTTGCTAACAAATATTTTTGGTGGTAGTGCTTTATTATTTATAGGTAGTCCTCCCCAGCTAAAGAGGAGTGCCCAACATCATCTAGATATAATGTGCAACCAATCCAGGTTCTCTCTAAGCTCTAATCCCAAACTTTCATCTCTGTTTCTCCTTAAACATCAAATAAATTCAAATTTTAGTGAAACATTTTTGCCATGCCTGGTGGGAACATGGAGTTTTCCTTGGGTTCATTGCTTGTTTTTAAGCTTTGATATAGGTGAATTATAGTGAAAATTTAATTCCTTTCACTTTCTCTTTATTTTCTCCCTCAAAATGAAATATTCAACATTTTATTTTTTATTTAAGGGTAATAAATTGAAATTTATTCTTCCTTGCCACTCTTATTTTCTCTTTGCCTTTAAAAGTAAATTATCATTTTTCTTAAATGTAAAAAGAATCTCTTCTTTATTTCTTTCTTGCATGCACATTAGGATAGTGAACTTCATTCTCTACTCCTATTTCATTATTATTTTCATTTGAATCTAAACATTGCAAATTTGGGTTAAAAACTTAGTGTACTTCATTGTTTACTTGATGCATATTAGCTCACCAAGTTAATTACAAGCATTATGAATGAATTTTAGTTTACCTTTGTTACACAACTAGATCAAACTCACAAAAAAAAACATCTAAACTCACTTGAGATGAGGCCCATCAATATTTCATCACTTGGTGGATCACCTTACCCTACCTAGCTATGCTACTTGGATTTTACCACCAAGGAGAGAACCCAATCTATTCTCTAATGGAAAACCCACTATATTCCCTAGTGGAGTATAAAATCTATCTAGAATTTATATTTTGGCTAAGCAACCTAGCTTGGCTTTAGGTCCATGAAGTGTGAGGAGAGAGTTCCTATAACAAGCCACTTACTTGATCTAACATAGATTTTCTCTTTAACACTAAAACTAACTTGAAACTAGATATATATTGCTCTCTAGTACCCTCAGTAACCAAATTCTCTTCTCACTATTTAATTAAGTCATAATCCAACACGAGACTAAAATTAATCTCTAACAGTTAATAATTAGTGGTTATATGTTCTTTTTTTTTCTTTTCTATTGCCTTTTATATTTTGGAGTTGGTAAGGACATTTTTGTATTGATTCACAAAATTAACACCATCTATAATATTCAAGCTATATAACTTGTTATATAAAGGTTTTTTAATTATTTTTCATTATCCTTACATAGACCTCTTATATCTTCTATTTTACCTAGATTCTACCTCTAGGTTTCTAAAACATTATATTTTCCATCTCTTATGATATCATAGTGACTGACATCAATTAATCCCACTGAAATCAATATACTTTACTATCAACATCAGTTAATCCTACCAATGTTGATAGACTTTAACTACCAACATCGATAAGATGACTAACATCGGTGACTATATAATTTTAGTTTTCTCAAAATAACAAGCTAAAACAACCTACTTACCTACACCCAAACCAAGTTTTTCCTTATTCTATCACTAATATAGATTATTAAGACTATTTATACTTCTTGCATGGTATTAAAGTGAGCCCAAGCCAAAATTCTTGTCAATTATGTAAGCTAAAAACTACTTATACCTTCCCCTCTTGTTGCTAATTCTATAATGGAGAATACTTAAGATATAGAGCATACTCCTTGCCCCAACCAAATTCCCATTGTGCCTAAAGGAGATCAAGATTTTACTAAATTTATTGATCGCAATGTGGTATCCCTTCAACATTACCTTGCCATGAGCCAAACCTAAAATTCTTTGAGTGACCCACTATATGATATGTCAACTTCTCTGATGAAGAAAAATTTAGTTTCAATTATCTCCACTATTTTCCCCATGGTTACTCAAACCATTGCTTCAACAAGTAACCCAACCATAAAAAATTTCCAAATTTTAACATCACCAACTTCCCAATCCCACCTAAACCTTGGTGTGACTTCCCTACCTTCATAACCACAAGTAATTCAGTCAGGTGTCACCGCATTTCAAAATTTGGTGGTACCTATTCCATCTACTCTCACACCTATAACTTGAGTTACGACTCACCCTTCACCAGTATAACCATGCCAATAAGCCAGCCTATAATAACAAAATACAACCAAAGCATAGTCTCTAACCTAATGGGACAAGGCCCTTTTTTTTCTTCTCCCCAGCTTATGACTCATTATCCTTATGTTGCATTGACACAAACTCAACAAGCTATATCATATAATCCCTCTACTTCCTATCAAGTTCCCTATAACATAGGGGGTATTTCCTAAACAAAACCCCTTCTAGATCTCATTAAGATGATGATGGACAAGATCTCTAATCTAGAGACATCTATGTTAGGTTCAAATAATGTGTTATCATATGATCATATATGCAATGATCCCATCCATCCTTATATACCTATTTACCCCTATCCAATCCAATGATAACTCCCTAAATTTACTAATTTATAGATTAAAGAGGACCCACAATAACATTTGTGAGCATTTAGACATGCTTGTTATTTAATAGGCCACAATGATGCATTATTACTTCACACTTTCCCTATGTCTCTTTTGGGTGCTACCTTGGATTGGTATAGCTCTATAAGTCAACACTCACTTTTCTCATTTACCCAACTCATACAAATATTCCTATGCCATTTCTCTATTAACATTTTTAAAAATGTTTCTATTACAGGCCTTTATTTTATTAGATAATTTAATGATGAGTCTATTGTAGATTTTGTCACTGACTAGAGAGGCTTGATCAGTCAACTCTCCTTCTCTTTACCACAACTTGAACTTATTGAGT
Organism: Torreya grandis; assembly: GCA_037957365.1. Lineage (NCBI taxonomy): Eukaryota > Viridiplantae > Streptophyta > Pinopsida > Cupressales > Taxaceae > Torreya > Torreya grandis. Next base: position 1,259,034 of record JARHVA010003679.1, on the reverse strand, counting down.
TCCTCTAGAGGTCATGTGCTAAGCACATTTCATGCACACTCTAAGTATAAACTTTTCTTACATTTTATGAGGCCTTTACAATGGTGCAAAAACTTGAGATTCAGACTATAGATGAAGGTAGAGTTAAGTTGTGTAGTAAGAATGCCAAATCCAAACATAATGACTCCTATTATTTTAAAAATTGTCCCTTTAACCAAAAATCTAAAGGCTCCACCAATGGGGTGGTCATTAAATCAACTTCTTAAACAACCACAAATCAACCTAATTCCTTGACTTCCCAAAATTTGACCAAAAAATTCCAACAACAATATGAACAAAGATAATACACTCCCATTAGGGAGTCATGTACTTCCATTTTATAAAAAATATTGTAATAAGGAGTCATAACCCTTCCTCAAATCAAGCCTCCTATATAGTTTGACCCCTTCCATCCTATTCCATCTTGGTAAAAGGAGGATGAGTTTTGTAGCTACCATCAAGTTAAAGGCCACAATTTGAATAACTATAAAACATTCAAGAACATTATTCAAGACATGATTGATAGGGGTGATCTCATCCTAGATAACCCTAATGCACTTACTAATAAAAACATTGATGTGTTCAAATAGGCTTTTCCTAACCATTCACCCAATCAAAATATTGTTCAGACCATAACTAAATCATGTGATCATAATATCTATATGGTTAATATGGTCTTTCCTTTACCTCCAGTTTAACCTCTCCCACAACAAGAGGTACCCATTTTACCTACTCCTCCCCCATAGATAGTGGCATTTGCTTTACCCATTCTTATTCCTCAGGTAGATGATCCTATTTTACCCATTCTACTCTTGCATGTGGAAGAGCCTCTTTTGTCACTAGACGAGCCTTTATTGTAGTTCTTTTTTAACCAATGTTGCCTATCCTCTTACCACTTGAAGACCATACCTCACCCATTCCATAACCACATGTTGAGAGGAACATCATTTCGATGTTATACCCTCTTGAGAAATCCTCTTCACCTACCTCTCCTCCACTGATATAATGTAGTACCCCATCCACTCCACCTTTGCACATAAAAGAGTGAATGTTATCTACTCCTATATTAGATGAGAGACCTATTGTGCCTACTCAAATTCAACCTATTTTACCACTTATTTTACCTATATAAGATCATACTTTACCTATTCCTCACCCACATGTTTAGGGAGAAATTATACCTATGCCTTGCCCCCTTGAGGAACCCTCTTCACCTACCTCTCCTCCACCCATGGAAGACCATGCCTCTTCTATTATCTCTATCAAATAAGACCCTATTATGTCTCTTTTTCATCTTTGTCCTAAGGTAAAAGAAACCAATAATTTCCCTCTTTCTCAATCACCTCAACCTTATAAAGAATCAAATGTAAGGCCTACGTTAACTTCATCTAAACCCTTCTCATGGTTAGTGAAAAGTCTAGAATTTATTGACTCCACAAAGATAGATCATGTGACATTTTGGGATTGAATTAAAACTCTTTATCCTACATAATGAGTGTCAACTTTTACCACCAAAACTCTCACTACCCTTTACCCTAAGGTTTTTGACAAATCCAGAGCTTCTACACTAAAATCACTAGAAGCTCATCTATTTATGTTAGAACCCTCATCCTCATAGGCATCTACCACATTGAAAATAGATTAGGTCTTTAGGCATACATGTGATCTCTAATCTAATTCATCCATAGATGAACCTATATCTGAATCTCTAACCGCAAGTTAGAGTTTCATGGATTAAACTAGAGAAAACTTCTAAGCTTCCTAGATCTCTCTGATCCTTCACTCTTCAACCCTCAACTTTTCCATCAATTTTAGGACCACAACACTCTACTTTAGTTATATTATCACTAATGTAATCAAATAAAAGGCTAAGTTACCTCCAAAACTCCCTTTACCACATGGCAGGCCTTTCACATCTAATATCATGACACCTAACACTTAGAAAGTGTCAGCAAAACACTTAACTCCACCACCACCTAAAAAGGTACCATGAAAAATCACCCATGTAACTCCTAAACAAAATAAGGTGTCCAATCCTATTACCAAAACAAGTGATAGCCCAATCACAAGCTCTTAGATATTTTTCCTACATTAGTTTTTTAAATCTTACATAATAACTCTTCCTCTTATTAGCCTTATATCCCTCTTAGACCGAATCCATCTTAGTTTGATGATACACAAGTGTGTCTATATCATTGTTCACCTGGATAGATATTGAGAGTTGTAAAGCTCTCATAGCATTCATTCAAAAACACTTTGATGTTGACACTATATTTGTTGATAATCCCACTATCCTTCTTGTTATTCTACCTCTAGCATCTACAATGCCTCATACCATTCCACCTAAATTCAAACAAAAATATGTTCTCGTACCCACTTTACCACCTCCTTCACCTATGTTTTAGATCGACATAGTTAATGTGGCTATGTGGTCACAAAAAAAAAGGATAAAGGTAAGTAAAAGGTCACTACTCCTTGAGATCATCCCTTCTCTAAAGACACTCCTCTAAATCCCAATATTTTCATATTGGGTCTCCCAAAACCAACATTTTCAAAATCTATTCAAACTTCGATGGTGAAACAACTTCACCAAAATCCTATGAAAATTTCCTTTTATGAGTTAATCCAAAACTCACCCCAACACCATCAAACTTTGATTAGTGCCTTGAAAGTAGTTTAGATACAACTTGATGATCCTCAACCTCTTGTAGCTTTGGTCAGCTCTCTTAATTCCATCTCCCTAATTTCCTTCAGTGATTTAGAAATTCTACTTCAACACCCTAAAGATTAGGGTTCTACTCTTTTTATTAATGCATATATTGATCAAAATCATGTCAAAAGAGTCATGATTGATGGGGGATATAGTATTAGTATTATCTCCAGCCATGCCTAAAAATAGCTATCTCTTCTTGACAATTACATGTCTTAAACTGACATGGTGCTCCACTCCTTTAATGATACCGCAACTATTACGTTGGGTACTATTATCTCACATATCCATGTAGGTCCCTGCATAATTCTTAATATCTTCTATTTTGTATAAGGATATTTATATTATAACATACTACTTGGATGACCTTGGCTACATGTTATGGCATGTGTACCCTCAACTTTGTACCACTGTGTCAAGCTTGAGCATAATGGGTAAGTACATGTTATACCCACTGACCCACCTTCATTTAAAACATGTAATATGAATTATAGTCCTAATGATGTTCTCATTCCATTAAATAAATCACCTTCTTTATATGATAATTATAAAGCTTCCATAAGTTCCACTACCTCAATTACATAAATATCAGTAACACAAATTCCTAACAAAGATCCATGGAGGAAACTTTTAAGCATTTGTCACTTAGAGAATATTATTTTTTGATGTTCAACATGTTCCATAATCCACAAGAATAAGGAAAGCTTCATATGAACTCAAATTATGATCTCTGTATTGGGATGGTCATCCCTTATGGGCCCCCTAACCTTCAAACTAATTTCACATATGGGGGAATTGATTAGGCTCCCACAGTCGACAATCCATCCTCTTTACCACAACCATTTACCTGTGACTTATCTTTCCTAATAAATCCTAGCTTTACTCACACCTATATTTATAGGTGTGCTTGGAAAGGATTTGGTTTTGATCATTATGAGTAGGGTATTAATACACCCATTGAATATCCCACTGGTATAACCAATAAAAATGCCAAAAAGAGGCATGGAGTGGGTTATGATGAACCAACTCAACTCACCAAAACTTCCCATGTACCAATTATGAAAGATTCAATTTATCCTTCTCCATCTTCTTCTCCACCATTACCCACCAAATTAGAGGTGTCTATACCTCCTAATTTTTTTTTTAATAAATGTCATCTATTTGGGGCCTCTCACCTATCACCAGGGTAAGGAAATAAGGTCCCATCCTCTCATTCATCTTGAAATGATCGATGAATACTCTCCCACTATTAACACTATCCAATGTCAAGATGATGATGTTATTCTCACATACATGGGTGTAGATGAATCTTATATCTAATGATCGCTCCCATCTGAAACACAATCTATGTTAAATGAATCAACCATTGACATCAATTTGCCCTCTCACAATAACCCCCACATCCTCAAGATTGGCTAATCTTTGGATTCCTCTGAGCAAGATAATTATGACACATTTATTCATAACCATAACAAAGCCTTCACTTGGTCTTATAATGACATGCCTAGTATTGACCCCTCTATCATCATCCATAACATTATCACTAGTCAAGATGATAAATTTGTTAAGAAGAATCTTTGCAAAACACATCTTTGTATTTCTCTCCTTGTCAAAGAAGATCTCCAATACCTCATTTTTTTTATCTTTAGCCAATCCATCAAATACCCACACTAGGTTTCTAATATTGTTCCTTTAAAAAAAGTGACTAAAGGAATCTACATTTGCATCAACTATCATGACTTAAACCTCATTTGTCTAATAGACAACTTTCCATTACCAAGTATCGACCAACTTGTTGATTTAACAACTGGCCATGAGATGCTATCACTTATGGATGGGTTCTCAAGATATAATAAAATCCTAGTTTCTCTTGAGGATAAACACAAGACAAATTTCATTACCTTATGGGGGAATTTCTATTATCAGGTCATGCCTTTTGGTCTGAAGAACATTGGGGCCACCAACCAATACACCATGACTTAAATCTTCCATGATCTCCTACACAAAATTATGGAAGACTATATGGATAAATTAGTTAGGAAGTCTAAAACTCACCAAGATCACATGATGATTCTCAAAATCATATTCACTCATCTCTTCTAATATAACATTTGACTATACCCAAAGAAATGTGTCTTTGGTATCTTTTTTGGTAAGCTCTTAGGCTTTATCATTTCTCTCCATGGTACTAAAGTTGACCTTACTAAGGTTCAAGCAATACTAGAGATGCCTCCACCTACAAATATCAAAACTCCATAGCCTATAAGGCAAAATTTAGTCAATCCACTACTGTATCTCCCATTTTTTGAATCATTTCCAACCCTTTCACCATCTCCTCAAAAAAGATGTCTCCTTCCATTGGAATAAAGATTGTCAGGAAGCCTTTGATATACTCAAATAATATCTCCTTTCTCTACCAATTTGTATTACAATTAAGTAAAATTATCCTTTCTACCTTTACATCTCTATAATGTACCATTCTCTAGGTGTTATGATTTCACATCGTGATGATCACCAGCAAGAACAAGTGGTTTACTACATAAGTTCCACACTTATTGATTATGAAACTTGATATACCCATACTGAAATGCTTTGCCTTGAATTGGTCTTTGTAGCCTCTAAGCTCTACCATTACCTCTTAAATCACAAAACTTATGTGGTCACCCATACTGATCCCCTCAAATACATACATTCCAAGCCATATCACAACCAATGTGTAGCTTAATGGCTTATGTTCCTTACCAAATTTGACATAGATTTTATTCAAAAAAAGTCTATCAAGGGGAAAATAATCACTAACTAGTTAGTTTCCACCCCTTTACCTAACAACCAACCATCAAAACTTGAATTCCCTGATGAATCGATTGTAATGCTCTTCACCAATGACATCTCCTATCAAATTATGATGTTCGCTAATAGGTCTAAATGTCAACATGGTGGGGGTGCTAGGGTTATTCTTATTCCTCTATATGGTGAGCCTATGCCTTTTTCATTTAAACTAGATTTTTAATGTACTAATAATATGGCCAAATATGAGGCTTTGATCTTAGGGCTTTAAACAACTATCTTCTCATGTATCAAATCAATAACCATTTTTGGTGACTCTCAGCTAGTGGTTAATCAGGTTAATGGTTCCTACCTATGAAAAATTAAATTCTATAGTGATGTAAACATCATGTAGATATGTTACTGGGATCATTCAACTCTTATCTCTTACAAACTATTCCTTGATCTAAAAAAAAGGCTGCTGACACAATAGCTTCACTTGCTTCACATATAACCTCTTCACCCTCTTCCTCAAAAATCTTTCACTATGCATCACTTAACATTACCTTCCTATGTATCAACTAACATATTTTTTTCTAAAATGTAACATACAACCCACATGACTTATGGTACAAGCAAATCATGGATTATCTTTCCTTTTCTATTATCCCTTATGATCTCCTCAACAATGGGAGATGTGCCTTCATAAAATGTGTCACTCATTTTACTATACTCAATGGATTTCTATACAAGTGAGGTTTTGATGGTCTCCTCTTTAGATGCCTCACTAATACTGAGACTTCCTTTACTAATAAGGAAGTCCATGATGGTATTTTTGGTGGACATTTCAATAGTCACATAGTTTTCAAGAGTATCCTTTGACTAGGCTATTATTGGCCAACACTCCATCAAGACTATGTTGATTACATTCAGTGTTGCATCAAATTTCAACAACATGCTAACCTCCTTCACATTACAATTCATGCATTACAAGTCACCAATGAATTCTCCTAATGGGGTTTGGATCTAATCAATGAGATTGACCATCATTCATCTCTTTGTCACTATTCTATCATTACTTCCACTTAATACTTCACCAAGAGGGTTGAGGCCATTCTTCTCATCTCCACTAAGGCTGACAAAATTATTCACTTTATCAACCATTACATCATCAATGATTTTATTGTCCCACATAAAATTGTAACAGATAAAAACAAATCTTTCTAAAACAAGATTATCTAAAATCTTTATGACACCTTTAGAATCAAATTAAGCTTTTCATTGTCATACTATCCACAAGTAAATGGATAGGTAGAACCTTCTAACAAAATATTAACAAAAATCCTCATGAAGGTAGTCAATGATATGGGCAAGGATTGGAACATGCACATTCCCTTTACTTTGTGTGCTTACTGCACTAGCATTCAAACTACTATAGGTGTTATGCCTTTTTCCTTGGTCTATGGGATGGAGGATGTTTTGCCTCTTGAGGTTCAAATTCCTTCTCTTCACATCTCTCTATAAGACATACTTACTAATAATGAGTTTCACTAATAACTTTTGGCTCAATAAATTTATTTGATGAGCATTACCTCATTGCCCTTAACCACCTTTAAATATATCAAGAGCATATCACACGTGATTATAAATAAAACCTCAAGGAGTGAGATTTCAATATTGAATATCTCATCTTAAAATAAAATCAACATGTGATGAACATGGAGAAAACCAAATAGGGTAAGTTTTTTCCTAATTGGCTTGGACCCTATATCATAACTCACAAGTATGACTCAGGAACTCATCACTTATCTTCTCTCAAAGGAAAGCTAGAACCTGAGCCTTTAAATTCTTTGCACCTATGACCATTATTTTGTTAATCAAGTGATGCTTCACCTCGTGTTTAACTTGAGCTCATCCTTTGAGCGACCCTATTACATTCATCTCCCTTCCTCTTAACTCTTACTCCTACACACTTAGTTAACCTATGAAGTGTTATGGTTTTGCCCTAAAAGTGGAAAATTCCTAAGCCTCTATAGTCTTGTCAATGACTAAAAGTAAAATAAACAAATAAATAAAGGATATGTATACAAGTTATAATCTCTTAGGTCATGATTCTCAATGTAGACTTCTCCCTTGAAGGATAGTTGCATATCTTCTCTTTGATACTATCAATAGATATCTCCCATGAAGGAAAACTATTTAAAATCAAAAACAAATGCTTAGACCACTCCCTTGAAGGATGGCTAGGCCAAGATTTGTTATCAAGAGAAATAAATAAAAAATCTTCTAATATTTATCATCTTCATATGACCTCAACACAAATAAAATCCCATTGTAAGCTTCCCACATTGATCAACTTACACATAAGAAAAACAAAAAAACAAATCTTTAATCATGGACTTGCTTATAGTAGCTCTTGTGTCACCTGTAGTAGGGGCATACCATCCCCACTTTAAGGGTTATGATACCCAACCATTATCACTCATTTAACCCTTTTCCTCTCATACTCTTTCAAGGGACTTTAAACTCATTTAACAGAAGGTGAACATGATGCTTTTCTGAAAATTAAAATGGTCAAATGATGTAAAGAATGAAAGAAGCTCATAATCTTGAGCCTATTTATGTTATGATTATATTATTTTACAATACATGAGCATCCTACCTCTTTATTTCCCATCTTGGTCACATGTCAGTATCTCTACTAAAATACAATAGCATAGCCAACCTATCCATTATAAGCATACACCATCACAAATATGGAAAAATGCTAAGATGAAGCTAACAAATCAACTATGCATATACCATCACACATATGGGCATTGCTAGTGTAACTAAACTAACATGCTCAACATTAACATAATATAAACATCCACATCAACACCATCATCACTATCACAATAAATGCATCTCAAAATAACAATAACACATCTCATATATATATATATATATATATATATATATATATATATGCTCAACATTAATGTACATTAATAGATCATAATAATATCATCTCTCCCTTAAAATATACATCTCTCATCTATGGCTTGTAGGTTGGTGTGTGTGTGTGTGTGTCTATATATATATATATATATATATATATATCTGTATATATAAATAAATAATAATAATAATAATAATAATAATAATAATAATAATAATAATAATGATAATAATAATGATAATAATAATAATAACAAAATCTAGCACTCAAAATTCTTGAGGCTATATGCATGGTCATTAATAAGTAGTGTCATCACCACTCTCCACCTATCTATGTCTACATGAACTATAATCCATGGCATGTGTCATTGATCTCTCCTACTCTCTAAACTCAAAATACCTCTAAATCTATGGGAACTCCCTGATGGCCCTCTCATAATAGGCAATCTCGTCAAGGGCAGTGTTGTACCTCACTAGAGATATAGTATATGATGGTCCCATCACACCTAATTAAGGCCCTTATAGTGGTCCGTATAGTGAAGGAGGAGGAGTAACCTAACTTTCTACTATCAAACTATCCCTCTCTACTATCATTGTAGTAACCTAACCTTATAATGTCTTGACCTAGCCCTATAATTCTCTGACTTAGCCCTACAATGTCACCACCTATCCTTATAAAACTAATACCTATGCCTAAGCTACATCTTAGGCATACATTACCACATCTCAAGCCTGTACTACTACATCTTGTGCTTGTATCACTACATCTCAAGACTATATAACTACATCTCTTTCTCATCACTCTGTATATATTTGGTGCTGGCCTCCTAACCTGAACCATGGGATGAAAACCTATCCACCATGCAAGATGTGTTGATGTGTATCAAAGATCTACTACACCTAGCCCTACTGGTAACTCCTTAAAATCTAGCCCATCTATCTCTTGGGGCAAGGATAGGGGTGCCTCTATATCATCCCTCCTATATCAAGGGAAGGTAAGAGTTAAATCCTATAGCAATCCAAACTATCTCCTAACCTATGTTATGGGTATCATCTTTGGCTCATTGACTCATCTCCCTCTAACCCATAATGTACTCTATAAACCAACAAGCTACTTTGCCTATCCTCTAAATATAGTGTATGTCAAATAGAGTCTCCAAATAATATCTATGGGAATTAATCCCTCTATCATGAACCTATAATGTTTAATATCTATCACTATGCCATCAACTTAGTTCTGAGCCATACCATCTCTCTATCATTTGAAACTAACCCTAAAACTAGATATAATCATGGTGGGTAACCCCAATGGTCATGTCATTATGATATGCTAATATGCCCAATAATAGAGTAAATGATCAACACACAAACTATACCATAATCATAGCCTCAACCCCCACAACTCTATATATAACTATGTTAGAAAATCTAGTACTCATGTGAATATGGTCCACTACTCCACCATCTATGCCAAAACACCTATCAATGTAATAGGAAATCTCCTACCATCTATGTCTGATAGTGCATATATTATAAACCCTATCATCATCAAGATGCTCAATCAATGTTACTCCTCATCAACAATGTATAGAAGCTCATAGGCAAAACTTGCTGAGTGATAGGTCACCTCACTAAAATGCTCTCCAAATAATGTCACCATGTGAATATCATGCTCCTCTCTCAAACATGAGAAGAGCTCCTCACCTTGGAGTAGTAACCATAAAATCTTGTACACATCCTCTTATGTCACTATCAAATCTCTGGTCAACAAATGAAAGGTTTTGGTGGTGTGATCCCACCTCTTGATCAATTATATCATCAAATAACATCCTATGAAACTCTAAAATATGATCTCTCTCCCCTTTAACTTATAACTACCATGTGTTCCCACTCATCTAAGGTGACATCCCTCCTCATCCATGTCATCAAATTAGATTGTCAATCTCATAACATCAACTCATGCCTAGTCTGCATCCATACACACAAACATCAAGTCACATACTTTCTAATATAACTTACCACCACTTTTTTCCCTTCACTTTGGGAGAACTACATTAGCTTTAGGCCCTCAACTGAGATATGTAGGTAGCACTCAATCGACATGGAGTCTTATAAGGTTAGCTCAACCATATACCCACCTAGCTATCTAACCCACTCTCCCATCTCCACCCTAGTCCTCCCTAACTCTCTCTCCACCCTAGGCCCAACTACTTATCACAACACTAAGCCCCATGGCTTATATCCCAAACCCTTAACCCTATGACCTATCTTTTAAACTTAGGTCCCCTAACCTATTCTAACCTACCCTTTCTTAACCATTTCCCTTAACCCACTTTTAACCATACCTTAGATCTCTTTTTCTATGCACTGGTAGAATTACATTGGCCTAAGGCCCTCAGTTAGGCTATGTAGGTAGCACTCAGTCAACATAGGGTCTTCTGAGGCTAGCTTGACCATTAAGCTCATTAACTACTTCAATTTGGGCTCTAAAATTGACTTTTTCTCTTATTTTGGGTTTTTAAGGTCATTAATGTTGGTTTTGTATGATGACATTAGTGTTTGGTGTCGGTTAATATCAGTAAACCTCATCAACATCAGTACTATGTCGATTGATGTCAGTAGACCTCACTGACATTAGTGACTAGTTAGGCCCTAGGGTTGAACAACCCATCTCCCACCTTTTTAGTTTTTCCTAAAACCTACCCTAAAATCCTTCCCAAATTAACCTAAATGTACCCCAACCCATTTCCTATCCCCCTCACTACATTTTTTTACCCTCAAAATTTTAAATTTAGCCTAAAAACCTAAATTAACAAACTTAACTTCATAATTAACTCATGGAGGCTCTTACATTATATCTCCATCTCCTCTAAGCTAGAATAACTAATCCTTGTGGTGTCATGCCCCTTATTGGGTTCCCTCCTATCTCTACCATCTCACTCACACTTAGAGCTCTTTTTCTCTCCAATCAAATGTTGCAAATGTGTTTTGGTGGGCCGTTAAACCCCTTTTTTGTTAGGTATGGTCACCCACCAATGTTAGCATCCTTGACCTAAGACATTGACATCAAAATTATTTCCTATGGACATCAATGACAAAACCAATGTTAACACCCTTAAAATTAGAGTTTCCAACAACACACACAACCCTTTGGACTCTACCCTTAGTTTGGGACAAATTAAAGATCATGTATATCTCCTTGACCATGTCAATCAACTTAGAGATCACGTATATCTCCACCACCATGAAAATCAACCTTAAAAATCACTTAAATATCCACCCATAATGAATTTGGCTAGAGATCATGAATATCTCCTCCATCATTGACCCTTTTAAACCAACCTTGCATTGCTTGTCTTGATTGCTTATGATACCTCACTATAGTTGGATATTACACAAATGCATGTATATTAGGTGTTTTGGATTGTGACAAGGCTAGACCTATCATCTATAGACTTTTATGTTTATAAAGGGTAATTCTTACCTTAGATACTTGGCATAAATAGACCATTAGAGCTACAACTTTGATTTATTTGACCTTATCAGCTATCACTTATGAGCTATGATTTGTTTATTTCTATTTGAGTCCTCATCAACCTTACATTTTCTTGATTTTATTGCATATAACTTGTAGTAGTATACATGTCAGCCATGATACCATGTTCTCACTCAAGATCCACTCACCCAATTTAATTCTTATCAAACTAGTACTCGATTCCAATTTCTCCTCCATCAGTTCTTATTTTGAGTGGGAATACCTCACCAATATCTAGAGCATATAACTCCTATTTTTGTCTTACAAATTTTTAGTGAAAATTACAAGACAAAAAGGGGCAAATGTAGACACATAAATTACATCACACACATGCATAACTCCCTATGTCAAAACCCCCCTTGAGCCCCTTTTCAATAATAATAATTAACTTTATCCTAAACCATGCTTTTACCCCTCACACATTTAATTAATTTGAAATATTTAATTAAGTTAATTTAAAAATACTTATGACATCTTACCTAGCCACCTCATCTTAAGACTAATTCTTACCCTCTGAGTCACCTTAAGACTTATTCCCCTAATCCTAACTACCCATGACTTATTCTTACCCCAAAAATAAACTATTAACTAATTACATCCTTATTAACCTCCCATTTCTACCATTTCTTAATGGATATAACACTTAGCACAAGAAATAATAGAAAATAGGCTAAACATATCCCTTTTACCTATTCTCATGCCATCGACGTCGGTCAACCAATGACTGACATTGGTGAGATCACTAATGTTAGTTAACCCATGACCAACATCATTGGGATCACTGATTTTAGTTACTTAAGCCAAATTATAAACTAATGTTTAGGTTAGCAAAAATAAATAAAACTCAATTATTCACATACAAGCTTTTGGCATTGAAATTTCTACATTCAAGCTTACTATTACTCTACATAAATCAATCTTGATTAGGAGTTGATATACTACACAGAGCTTAGATTTTTATAAACCAACAATACATGATTATATTTTTGTTCACCTATTACTTCAACACATGTCAATAGAGCCATCTATCTATCACCCATAGGTCATCCATTTCATTAGATATGTATATCTCTAGTTTTTGGTAATTCCTTTAAACAGTCACGTTATAGTTACTTTACATTATACTATTTATCATTCCATAAATGTCTTGACTCTCCCTATGGAGGGGTTGTATAAATCCTTCACCTATTTTCTCTACTCCAAACATACCAACCTTTTATCTAGACCCACCTGAGTCTTACGCACTCCCTTGTGACTCTTTCTAATCTTATAAACGTAACCAACATCCACCTTTCAACATAGAAAACTTTCTTATAAAACCATAAGACCTAGTTCCCCTACCAACATTGGTCACATAATTGATGTTGATCATATAAATGACATCAACCATACCTACTTATTGACATCAGTAGCCTATCTAATGTCAGTGACCATGGATTTCCACTAACCTCTTTAAACCTACCTTAACCACCTCCAAAAACATCAACAACTCACATTATCTGCACTATGTCACTCTTTTTTGCATTCAAACTACAAGAATGGTACAAAAATCTCTCTCTTACTCTATCTTTCATTTTTTAATTCATTTCCAATTTTATTTCAAAAATTAGACTATCATCCCTAATGATGTTTGACAATTCCAAGAACAAGCACGTAGCTTGGCATCCCACTCATATATTTTCTAAGAAATAATTTTGGTGGTAGTGCTTTTTTATTCATAGGTAGTCCTCCCCAGATAAAGAGGAGTGCTCAACATTGTCTAGATATGGCATGCAACCAATCTAGGTTTTCTCTAGTCTCTAATCCCTAACATTCATCTCTGTTTCTCCTTAAACATCAAATAGATTCAAATTTTAGTGATACAAGATGAGCCTTAACTATGTGGGCTACAAGATTGGATACAATATTAGAAGGTAGGTGTGTTAGTATGTTTGATTTATATACATTATAGATTTGGGATATATATAAGGTTGTGATAGGACTTATTACATAATGAGTGATATGTCACAAGTCAGATGGTAAGGTACCACTATTTTTGGTAGCCTTGAGTAGGATGATTTTAGATAAGGGCATATTATATGATCATGGCTCTTTCATCTAGGTTTAGCTCATATATGATATGTATGAGGTGTTTGTCAAAGGGTAATAGTTGATAGGACTAATCATATTATTGGTGGCTTATAACTATGAGAGGTGTCCCATGTATTGATTGACTAGGTTACCCCATGTGGTTGATTATAGGTCATCCTAAGTATGGAAATGGAGAGAGGACTAGGTAACACAAGCCATGTCCCACATGTCATCACTATAAATGTTTGACATTAAAACATAGTGTAGAAGCCATATGGGCACATAATGACTATATGGCTGAGATGGTACATAGTTGCACTAACTACAACAAGGATAGAGATTATTAGAAAATATACTTGATAGATAGAAACACCTCTAGTGGAATGGATTTTAAGATAGATGGGCTTACCTCATTTAGTGATAATGATATTGATGCTTGAGTAATGGTCTTGATATGTGAGAGAATGATAAGGGAGGAGGGGACTAGGGCCACTAGTGATGAGGCTAATGATCAAACCATGTCATGAGTGACCATGGACTAGGTGAGCATAATATAGAGTATAGTAGGAGAGAGATGTGGAGGTAGTGGCACTAGAGATACCACCACCATATTTATAATGATATGAGCTACAACCATTGAGGACATAGTGACGATAAAGGCAAGAGGAGTAGGAAAGATTAGAGACTATCACCATGTCTAATCATCCAATAGGTGAGCTAAAGGAGATATAGATGATAGAGAGTCCACTTAGGTGTAGGTTGACATAGATACAATCCATGACAGCTAGATTTGAGTTGAGGAGGTGACCTATAGAGGAAGTGATAGGAAGCCATGTAGATAGAGAGACTATGTTAGGTTATCATGTTGATGGTGATACCATAGTGTTCAAGACACAAATAGGTAATAAAGATGATCAAATTATTTCTTAAGTTTTTTTAATTTTAAATAGAGACTAGAAGTAGATAGATATTACAAGATATGATAGTGAACTAATATCTATTTGGGTATGATTTTGTAAGCATAGATGAGGATGAGGAGGATAGATGGGGCTCCCTTATTATGAGAGAACTCCATGGCATCTTGGATGAGACTCTATAGCCATATGACCCCAGTGTACCATCTACCCCAGCTCATGCGAGCTAGTTTAGATCAGTAGGGGAGGTAGTGAGGTGGATATGAGCATAGAGGGAGAGGATGCAACCACTAATAGAGATGGGTGTAAAAAAGATATGGGAATTATAATCCCTAGTATAATAGAGTTATGTATCTATTTATAGTGATGTAGATGAACTAGATGCATACAATGATGTAGACCCAATTGATGTAGGCACATGTAATGACCTAGACCTAGTTGGCATAGGCACATGTGTAGATAGCACACCTATAAAGATAGGTAGAGGGATTGACATCTTAGACAGCCTCTTTAAAACATACTATTTTGAGGATTTAGATCAAGGCCTTAAGAGGCAACATGGCTAAGCCATGATATAGATAGGATGGAACCCAACTATAGAGCTAGATCATTTGTATACATGGTTGTACTTATTGTATCAAAACTCATGAGATGTATATATATGATGTATCATTTTGGCATATTGATGTTTATTGTGTATGTTGTCATTATCATGGTTATGGATGCTTTGGATACATTTATTTATATCACATATATTTATATTTTGTTGTATATGATGTACGAAATATATGAGATGTGGTTTCTTTTCTAACTTTATGAAAAACACATGGATGGTTAAAAAGAAATAATAAAAAAGACTTGGTAAAATATAATCAATAAAAATTTTAATACACATTATTACAATTTATAAAATGTGTAATAACAAGAAAATGACTAAGTATAAAGAACTAAGGGCTGATAAAACAAGATGGTAAAAAATAATTTGTTCTTAAACCAAAGTGAAAGATTTTTACACCAAATTAAAATAAGTAAAATCATACTAAATCATATTGATAAGTATGAAAACAATGTAATAAAATGGAAGGTATATAAAAGGGCACAAATGGTATAAAATTTATTAATTAAGTCAATCAATTATACTAAATCACATTGGGAAGTATAATGGAAAAACAAAATTGGCAAAATATTGATCTTAAATTTATCACACTAATTCAAGCTAGGAAGTATGAAAAATTCAAGAAATGGTTGAATTATTACATGCACTCAAAAAATAAGAAGATAAAAGTGAAAGATAAATTAATTAAGCATAAAACATACTAATTCAAGTTGGGAATCATGTCAATGATGTTTAACTTCATAATCCATCACATCTTATCTCATATTTGACACATGTAATTTTGTTTGTGACTTGTATTATTGGAAAATTTTGTGAGGAATAATGGGTCCTATCCATAGTATTATACCAAAAATCACAAAGAAAACACCATTAGGGTGAAAAAATAAAGAAAAATTGGGTAATAGGAGGGAAAAAGGTGATAATTTATGAGGATGGTCAGGTCCTATCCATGATCTTATAATGCAACTCACAAAAGAAATCCCAAGGGGAGTGATCAGTATACAAAACAATATTTCTCAAGAGGCAATATGAGGGATATAGGGAATGAAAAAGGGAGTGTAAAAATTAATACTAATACATCTTATGAGAAGACATTAGGAGGAAAGAGGCATACTAAGGACATGAGAAGACACTAAGAGATGAGTGACCATCAATGTACAAAGGAAACCTAGTCATTATAGACACAAAGCTTCATAAGAAGATAATCATGCTACTAAGATCAACTCATGAAGGTACAATGGTAAAATAAAAATTAAAATGGTCCTACCTTCCCATGATGTGTTCCCCATTATTCAAAACCCCTTAAAGAGCTATTGGTCTACTAAAAATATTGGGTACTTGCATAAGAAAGTATGTAACACTAAAATATTTTTTAATTCTCATGTTAAAATCTACTAGCCTACTATACCCCAATGGACCTTAGATCTAATGTGAGGCCAAATTTAGAGTTTTATCTTTGACTAGAAGAAGGGGATGTGCTTTTAACCACATCTTTTAGTTTGATTTGATTATTAAGAATATATTTTCCTTTTATATCATTACCTTTTGTAAAATGATTTGGCTTTTACCTTTTTATGGATTTTGAAGATTCCTCCTCCATATAGATTTGGAATAACCAATCATGAGAGATGTAGTGATACATATGAATGAGTTTTAGGCTAAGGTTATAGTATTCTAATTAACCAAATACAAAGACTAACTAAGACACTTAGGCTTAATAATGAATGAGCACGTGATCTCAAATGTCAACTATGTATATACTTAGTCAATAAAAAAGGAAGAAGGGAAAAAGGAGATCCAAAGTGGACCAGAAAAAGGAATGTATAATGAGATGAATTGTATTCTAACTAATCACATGGTAAAAGGAGATAAAGACCAAAGGTAATAGGTTTTGTATAACCAAGTCACAATGAGAATTATCTATGAAAAATATAGATAAGCAAGTAAACAATCATGAAGACACAAGAAGAGAGTTTTAAGAAAGAAAGAGAAAACAATGATAAAAAAGATAAACATATGTAAATATAAATGATAATATAAGCAATATATAATACCAAAGAGTAAATAATCACCATATGAGTAAAATATGAATTTAACATAGAATAAAATGATATAATAGATAGATAAAAATTAAATTAGATCACACATCCAATAAAACTCTAAATATAAAGGAAACATGTATGTGATCATAAGTATTGATAAATCTTCCCACGCAAATTATCCAAGACATCAAATAAATCTCTATGAAGTTGGATACAAACTATTGCTAATGTATCATCAATCTTCACTGAAAACTAGGAAACGACTTCTCTTCTAATCTCTTCGATTGAAAAAGTAGGAATAATCGATGGATGGTGCTGAGGAAAATCAAGCAAGGGATGCTTAGGATAATGTGTGGGAGAGGGATATTTGGGTTATTCTAGAATCATGGGTAGAGAAGGATCCATGGGTGGAGAGGGATCCATAGCTGAGGTAAGGTCCACAGGTGAAGGATTCATGAGTGAAGGCACAAAAGGTGATAAAGGGACAAAAAGAAGGGATGAAACCATAGGAGGTGGAGTCATAAGAGAAGAAGGAGGAGCTTTATTGAAGTAACAACCTATGGGAAGAATATAATAAGGTCTAGGAATAGCTACAAGGTGATCCTTAAGATGTTGTTGAAGGATGTGGCAATGATCAGTGTTATGGGTGCCACATTGGTGACATAGACAATACACCTCACCATAAATAGGTATATATTTAGGTAGAACCTTTAGAGGAGGTATGGTTTTGTCTAAGGAAAGAGATGAAGGATGTAAAGTATAAATATATTATCATAGCTTATGGTAATGGGTATAAGAATTATTGTCTATCCCATGAAAGTAATAGATACGCTTGTGAGTGGTCTTAGGATAATCACTCATAGGAGTTATAATAAGAGTGGAAGAAGATGGAGAGGACTCATCATCTCATTTGGTAGGAAATGTATTCATATTAGGAAAGGGAAGCAAACCATCACCAAGATAAGGTGGTGATGGAGGACTAATGGAATTAAGCTCAATGGAAGGAGTAATGGGATTAGAAATAGGGGTAGACTAAGCAATAGAAGAAATGAAAATAGGCTCAACTATAGTGAGATAATGAATGGGATATGATAACAGATCTATTAAGGGAGGGGTAGAATCTATGGAAGGTCTAAGGAGGGTCACACTAATCTTAAGAGTAAACCAACTATGGTGATCAGGGAATCTATTAAAATGGTAAGGCCCAATCATAGCATGATCCATGAGCATACTCCTAGGAGGATCCTTAAAAATTGGAGGTTTTGGTACCATCTCTACCCTACAATAAAGAGGAAAAATACTAAAATTAGAAACTATAAACTAAGGAAGATGGGAAGATATGCAAAAAGATTCAAGTAAAGAAGATTAGTAATGAACAATCTTAGCATCACGGTCCTCTACAAGACTGCCTAAGAATAGATCATTTAAGGAATAACCATCATCATAATCTAGGGTATGAAGATCAATGATACAAGTAGAGATAAAATTATCATCTAAGTAAGTGTGGTGAATATAATGTTGAGTCTTAGTCAAGACAATGAGAATATCATCACAAGGAGGCTTGTGAGAATGAGGCTATAAAGAATCAAGAAGATATGAGATGAGGTGAGGTGAGAGATTGGAATGTTTACTCTTTAGGTTAATCTCATTGGGATCATCATCATCTAAATCTAAGAGGTTAGGAGGAATGATCCCAATGGGTTTAGGATGCCCATTATAACCTTGGTTTGAATTAACAAGAAAATTAAGATGTTATGACTCATGTAATGGAATATTAGGCAAAGGTTCAAGAGTAGGAATATTGAAGATAGAAAGATCTTAGAATTGTTTGAAATTCCAAGGGTTAGTGTCACTGTGAATCCTATAAATGGCTCCATTATGAGGTAATTTCATTCATTGGTAGGTGAAAGAAGTAATGGCTCTAAAATGATGAGTCCATGACCTACAAAGTAAGATGTAATAAGAAAGGGGAAAGTTAAATATCACCTTCACATGAATGGTGATAGGTGGGATAATAATGGGAAGTCACATGCAACTTATATGAGGTATTAGTAGGTGTTAAATGTAGACTTGAGATTACATTCTAAATATTCAAGGGTCTTAATGAAGTCAAGATAGGAAACATAAGTTATATAACCTTGATCAATCAATACATTATTAAATTTTATATCACCTATTTGAAAACTAATGAATAAGGGAGGATCATCCACACAAAGTAGAATCTCATCAAGAATAATAGAAGCTAAAGGAAACTTTAAGGAAAGAGAAGTGTCTATAGTTTCATCAATTTCGATATACTTATCTTCACATTATTTTAATATACTATCCTTGGATATAGATAAGTCTACCTCCCATCCTACTAGAGGAGGATGAGGGACATTCATCTCAAATAATAGTTACATAAGATGGTTTTTATGATGTGGATTCATCCTCATAAGCTCAATGAATGGAATATGGGATGGGATATTAGTGAGTTCTTAGATGGGATCCCACTCATCATAACCCAAAAAGGTTGTTAGATATAGGTGCATAATAATTAAGGAGGTCCTCAAAAGGAGGAGCCAAAGTACATTGGAATTTATACAAATAAGAAGAAGGTTTAGAATAAAGTTATAAATCATGTTGTGATAATGAAGTACTAAGTTTAAGTTGATTTATAGAATTGGTAGAAGTGTTATTATAAATTTGAATATCATTAGTGTTAGAATATGACAAAAGAGTGGTTGAAATAGAAAAGGAAGTGTTATCCAAAGGATAATCTAAAATTGGATCATCAAAAGTAATAAGGTCATCTTGCCCCAACTCATTTAAATGAGTTGGAGAAGAATCCTAGATAAAATGATATGTTCTAGATGGAGGAGTGTAGATAGGTTGGGAATTGATAAAAGTAACCACCCTTCACATATTAATCATGCTAACCGCATTCTACTTAGAATTTAGATTAACAAGACTTTCTAAATTATTAGTGGAAGGGGTGGATTTATCTTAAATAGGTTAGTGATTATGAAGAGGGTCTTTATAGATAGCTAAATGAGCATTGGATTGGTTCAAGGCTTGAGTTTTATCATGTGATTTATGATCTTTAAAATCAATTCCATAAGTTTGTTGATGCTTTATAATGATAGAATCATGACAAAAATTAGGACCAAGAAGAAAATCCATAGCTAAATTATGATTTTGTCTATATGTATCATAAGAATGACCCCAATTATAATGAATCCAACAAAAATTATTAGGATCATACCAATATTTCATAAGATGGGTAGGGTCAAGTTCTAGTGGAAGAGGCTTAGGTAGATTCTTAATTAATTTAGTTGAGGATAGAGGTTTATGAACATTAATGTTGTTTGGTGAAGATAAGTGAGGATTGGCATAATGTTTAGAAGGGGGAGTTATTTCTAATGAAGGGGTAGGAACTATAGCTTGAACATTTTGAATAGTGTCATAAGAATCTATAAAACCATCATTAGTAACATTGTGATTTTTTTTTATTAAATAAGAGATGAGGACCCACAAAAATTTATGGTGGCTCAAGTTAACGCATAAGGAAATCTCATCATTTAGCTTAGTCAATAGCCTCCTCCAAGGTATGTGGAGAGAGTGCAAACCTAATATTGAAGTTTAGGAAAAAGGGCATTGGTAAAGAGATGGAAAATATTATCACCAGTCATGTTTTATTCATAGTTAGTTGACAAAATTTTCCACATTTTAACAAAGGCTTGATCAGTTTCATTTTCAAGTTGTTTTAAATTTATGAATTGGGCTAAAGTGCTTTCAGGAAGATCACTAGTCTGGAATTTCTGAACAAAAGCATTTACTAAATCCTCTAAAATAGTAATAGAATGAGTTATAAGTTGGTTGTACCAATCCAAGGAATCACTAATGAGGGTTTTGGCTAAGATTTTGGTAGTGGCAAAGGTGTTCAATTTAACCCAATCTTTATAACTATTTCCAAAAAATTTAATATGAAGGGTGGGATTAGTTGATCCATTATAAGAAATTATAGGTGTAATAGCTCCAATATCAATGTTATAAATTTGAGTAGGGAGAGGTTTATTTTGGATATGATTAATGGTTTTATTAATCAAATGAGGTTGAGTAATGAGATTGCCTTTAGAATCTCAAAGAGGAGGGGGAACATTCTAGTTATGTGTGTACCAAGCCATTGGTTGAGGATGAGATTGGAGATGAATAAGGTGGTTTTGCATTCTCATCATTTGATTTATGTATAAGATTGAAATTTATTCATTTTATTAATTGTTTGTAATAATATTTGATGTGTTTGATAAGCATTTTTATAAGAATTAGAGTTAGTGTTCATTGCTTGGGCACCACTATAGGTGTCAGTAGGAGTTTGAGAGAAATTATGAAAATGTGAGGCACTAGACGGAAAATTTGCTTGTGTAGCAAAAGATGAACTAGTGAATGGTTAAGAAGAATAGGCACTATTATCTTGATTACCTTGGGTAGTAAATGATGCACTAGTGGAATGTTTAAGGATAGTGGATCTTATGAGAAACCCACTAGATTTAGAACCTATCATGTTAGTGGATATACTGGGCATGGAGGTAGAAGAAGTAAGAGAAGAAGAAGTCATGATATGAAAAGGGGTCATAATCAAAGGAAAAGGATGAGAATCAAAGAAATTTGTACCCCTAAATCTATTTGAGAATATAAGAGTAGGTGAATGAGGCTCTTAAACTTGACCACTAATCATAAGACTGTAAATAGTAGAAGGATATTTTCCTCGATGTTGTGGAAATTTAGAGATAAAAAAGAGAATTTTTGGGGTACACTCTAATTTAAGTTGATATTTTAATGAGAATAGAGGATTACACTAAAAAGAGGTATTATGAAGGGTCACATAATTCATTGTGTGAGTGGAAATATGAACATTATGAGAATCCAAGAGAGGAACCCTACTATGTATATACGAGACACTATGAAAGTTGGTAAGATTCATCATGTATGCTAACTAAAACTCAATATTATGATCAAGCAAAAATTACATGATGAAGGGCAAGAAAGAGATATGAGAAAGAAAGAAAACAATGAATGACATAAATAGTACAAGGTTGACTAGGTTGCCTTAGCATAAAAATAGGATTTGAAAACTATATAAGGTTGACTGGGTTGACCCAATATAGTGAACAAAATTGGAAAAATAGGAAATAGGGTCTAAAAACTATACAAGGTTGACTTGGTTGATCCAGTATAGTGAATAAGGGTTGGAAAAATGTATAGGGTTGATTGGTTTTACCCAGTATAGAAGATAGGTAAATTTAGAAACTTATGATAGATTTTTGTACTAAAACAAGATAAATTTTACAAGAAATTTGAAGAGAAATGATAGATAGGAAAGAAACAATCAATTAGATTAACATTGTTTAATCCAATCAAGGCACATTGCACAAAACCTTGTACCAATGCTAACTAATACAAGTTTTTTCAATACAAAATATAATTGAGTAAAGAGAAAGAAAGAAACTTATAAAGTAAAGAGATAACTAATTTTTCAACCTGAATGATTATTAGATTATTAAGAGATGATTCTAAATGTGATGGGAAGTTGGTTGTAAGGAACTAGAATGACAATCTAAGGATGGTTTTAGGTAGTTTGGGTTGAAAAGGAATATAGTGGAAATGATACAAGATTAGTATTAGGGTCTACCCCATCATTTCACACATCACAGTAATAAGGGTATTGGGTGCTTAGCCATAATATACCATTAGCCATGCTTTATACTTAACCAGAGTATCAAGTTGACTTCCCCTTTGGTGATGAAATCCAAGTAGGTTGGCCTTATGTAGATAAATGTTAAAATTCTTGTTTATATTTTTTGATCTAGTCATGTGTGCATAAAATAAAAAAATAGTGAAACTAAATGATTAATTAAAAACCATGTAATTACACTATGTGATCTAATTTAAGCATGCAAGAAATAAGAAAATAAAGTGTGAATTAATTACTAGTATATAAGGTTAATTCCAACTTTAAAACAAGGTATAATGTTGATATAGTCAATAATTTATGCACAAAATATAGAACAAGGTCAACAAGTTTGAACTTGTACTATAAAATCAAGGTCTAAAAATGAATAGGGTCAGTAGAGTTGACCTAACTATCCAAATAGCACACAAAAAATAGAACTGGGTCGATAGGGTCGATCCAGTTGACTATGCAATGGTAGTTTTGAATATTGTAAACTATGAATGGAAAGAATATAAATAAATAAATAGAGAGATAAAAAGGAACCTTGGTGGATTAGAGATGCAAAAAATGAAGATTTATATTCAAGAGCATTTATATATGCTTGTAAATTTTACTAATTGGGTTGACCAGGTTAATCAATCTTTATATAAACTTGTTGCTAAGTGCCTAAAATGTACAAGGTCAATTGGGTTGACCTAGTATGTTGAACCTGATGTCTTAAAAATTATAGGGTCAATTGGGTCCACCTAGTAGTCTAGACTAGATGTATAAAAGTCTAAAAACCTATATTGGGTCGATCTAGTAGCTTGTAGTACTTGATAACCTACCCATAAAATTTAGATATTGGGTCAACAAATTTGATCCAATATGGAAAATATATGATAAAAATAATGATGAAATTATTAAAAAATGGAAGAAGATGAACAAATTCTACAAGGGTTAGTTCACGTTGGGTTCACTAGAATGTGCATCATGTCTATAAATCAATCCTAACTCAAATAAGATAGAGCATACCTAAACATAAATTAGTTATACATTTGTTAATTGGGAGCATGACCAATATGGGGATCTACTAGACTTGATTAGGAGATTAATTGTCACAATACACCATGTTAGGAAGGGTTTTAAATCCTATAGTCTAACATAATCACATAATAACCCTAAAAGTGTCTTAGGTTTAGTGTTTACTCTATCCTAATAAACAAGAAAGTAAATATAATATATTTCACACCAAAGCTTGTGGCACAAAGTGAAGTTTAAAAAAAAACTAAACTAAACATGCATAGAAGACATATACTCACATCAATGTAGATGGAATCCTACTACTTGTAAGAAAGAAGCAAAACTACATTATCTATCTACTCTTAAAAAGGAGAAATAAAGTTAGGAATAATTACCTTGAATATGAACCCATCAAGCCTCAATCTCTCATTTGGATAATGTGCTTCACTACAGATCATTGTGGTATGTAAGGACAACAAAGACAAATCAGCTCTAGGATACATAACCTATCTATACATCAAAAAGACTTCCCCACAAGACAATATTTGTATCTCCAAAAAAAGTATGGAACCTTGAGATTTATTACTGAAGTAGAATGGTCAATAATCAAATGTTCATTCACACTTATTATTCTTCTCCTCTCTTATTACAAATGGTTGGAAATGAACTAGTCAGCCAAAGGGATAGCAAAGCTCTTAATGAAAAATACCCCTAAATAGTATTGGGTCAACCTAGTTGACCCTATATAGTAATCAAAGGATAAAAAATGTATAGGTTTTACCCAATCGACCTAGTAAAGTCAACTAGTTGAAAGGGGGCCAAGGCAAGAACAAAGAAGATAAAACATGGAAAATGACTGGAATGGGTAAGGTTGAGAAGAATAAGCTTAGGTAAATGGTTTAATGAGATGTGTGTGTAGATGGAAAGTGGAAAAAGGAACAAAAATATTATGAAGCACTAATATTCTACCCATCCCTTTCCCGGTGCACCCCTTAAGGCATGCACTCAGAGAGATTGAGACTCAATGGGTTCCTAAAAGATACGAAGTGCTAGTAATTAGTAAATTTTTTAAAATATTTTGTGTATATAGAGGGGAGATCAATTATTTTAAAACTAGTTAATTGAGAGGTCTTGGCCCTTAAGTCAACATCCCATGGAGGAAGTGTTGACTAATGTCTATCTGTTATGAGGTTGCTACCACAACCTCTTATTCAGCCTCATCAACTACCTTTTGCTTCTTAGATGATTTGATAATGGTGTTAGGAAAGGAAGGTGGGATAATATTAGACCAATCCAATCCTACAAACTAGGGGAATGGATATAATATGACCATTTGTGTCTTTCCCTTCTTACCCCTGCTTGAACTAGTGATGATCATCTCTTGAGATGGAGTGGTGGATGGCATGGGGAGTGTGATTTGAGTGGATTAGACATGGAAATAAGGGGTTTTCATGGTTTTTTCCACATTCCTAGATGCCTTTTTTCATTTCAATAATCTAAGAGTATTAGTTCTAGAAGGAATAACAATAGAGGTCATGATGGAGGTGGATGATATGGGGATGGAAAATGGATCAATGATGGTTATAGATGGAGCAGTTGTGGAAGCATGCATCTCAACCTTTGGGGTGAGTTAGGGGAAATATATGAATTAGGAAGAGATAAATAGATCATCAGAGGTGGAATTAATAACTCCCACCTTAGGAGTTTTTAAAATAGAGGAAATAGACAACTAAAAATAGGAATAAAAGTAGAGAGTAGGGAAATGGTCTCAAAGACCTAAGTACTTGTGTTGTCATATATATTTGGTTCTTTCCCTTTTTCATATTCAAGGCTCAAAGCCTTAGCTTCTTCTAGTTTTCTTCCTAATCAAAATCTTCTTCTTCTCCCTCCAAGTCAATTATTTCCTCCTCTCCTACTTGTTGAGACATTGTAGGTAGGCTTTGAGCTTTTTCAATTATAAGACTACCTATGGGAGTCTTAGGATTCCTCTTATAAAAAATGGTAGTATTTTTCAATGATTAAGAGCCTTAATGGATTGATACAAATTATTCATCTAGTTCTACACTTATATATGTAGGATCTTATGCCTAGGGAATAGTTATAGGCATATTGACTATACTACCAGATAGTTATTCTTGTCCTTGATCTCCCTCATCAGAGGAATATATGTTGATTGGGTCTCCTTTTAGTCCACTAGGTTTAGGTTAACTCACCCTAGGTTCCTTATTAACAATATTTATCTTGAAAGGGAATCCCTATGATGGATTTCCTTGTTCATTTGATTACTCTGCTATCTTTCCCTTTAAAAAGTTTGAATGTGTCCATCCTACATAGAGTGGCATTCTTACATATAATTACCTCATAGAAATTGAAGGTTCCTATTGGATCACCCTCAAGTTATCCTCATTAAATCTAGAAATTCTATCTATCACCAACACATCTTCATCATTTTGTGCATTCATAAACATGAAGTCATAAGGATAATGCCTATTATTGTAGGGGATGTTGAGGACCTAGATATGCTTTTGGATGATTCTATATGGATCCTAATCCATATGTGATATTGTGGGAAAATGGTATCTCATCCTTTTTCTACCCACATCTTTGAATTATTTCCTCATTATATATACCATTCTACCAATAACCACATAGTGGCCAAATAATGTGTTTTCTTACCCTGGTTTGGTCTCCTCTATGATCTACCATATTTAGAAAGAAATTTCTTACTTAGATAATTTTTTAGGTACATACTTGGGGAGGCATAAGGGATTAACATTAGTTTCCTATGTCATGATAATAGTGTAATCTAGATAGATAAAATATCACCCCTTGTAGACAACATCTTCACAATGTTGGTCTAAACTTGGGCATTGGAGAACTATGTATAACTTGCCAAATTTGAGGATAGACATCCTCAACAATCCTCACCATATTCTTATTGTAAGTATAAATATACATAAATTGAAAGTGATCGTAGATTCTTATTTTGATATAATCAATGGTTGGGATCCATAGCTCAATGAGGACTTTGTAAACTATTCCCATAATAACATCCAATAGATATGACATTATATAAAAGTGGCCCATAGGAATGGGATACTTATCATTTTGGATGACATTCTCTTTCAATTTAAAATTTATTGTTTTTCCCAATGTAAATGTGGTGTCACTAGTTAGCATCATGTGCAAAAATAGTACCTAGTATAAATTGAGAAAATGGATATTGGGCATGCCATAGAGTCCATTTAATAGTGTCATGCCTATCCACATCCACATCCTAAACTTGTTAATAGGAGTGGGACCCTCAGGAATATTACCTTTGAATGTGATTTTTTCATTTGGGAGAATCCATGAATACAACACCTTTGTCATTATATTATCCTAATTCCATTAGACTAGTTTATGCTTGTCAAAGTAAGCATCTAGTGTTAGCAATGACAAATAACTTTGGAAATATACTCCCATGATGCATGCTACGACCATCATGTTATCAATATTATGTAAGAAATCATCTTACATGACTTTGCCTATGGAGGACAAATCTCAAAGGAGGTTGATGCATGACATCACCTCGGGCTTGGCCATAGTAAAATTCAATACCTATATTTTAATGGCCAAAAAATACTTGATGGACATTAATTACAAGGGAGATACATTACCATATAGAGAGAATATGTCAATAGAGTCAACTACATCCTACAATTTTGAATACTTTGCATTATTTTTATCATAAATGGAGACTTCAAATATTATATCCATAAACTTTATTGAATCCTTAATAAAAAATGGTGAGGGTGTAACTAATATAGTAAATGGTTTGGATGAATATGAAATTATTATTTACATGTGATTGAAGTGCTTATAGCCTTCTCTATGTGATTTGTGTGCTCTATATGCTCTATGAACTATTCTCACTTCCACTAGTCATTGGTTTTACTTGTAGTATTCTTGTAGACAAATAGGGATTTTGTCACATAGGATAGTAGTTAAATTAGAGTTAAATATCATTTGTAATTAATGAAAGATTTAATGGTTTCATGGTGTGTATATATATTTTTGCATTGATTTCTAGTTCATGCATTATAAATGCCTGACGTTCACCAATTTTTTATTTTTTACATAGTTTAAATCTTTCATTAGTTTTAGTTGGAAAATATCTTTAATAAACTATTAGGAATAGTTTTGGATTTATTTGGATAATCATACCAAGATTTTGGCATTTGGGAGTTGGGTGTTTAGTTTTTGTGTTGGTACCAGCCTTTACAAAAGACCCAAATAAAAACCCTAAAGACCTAATTCCCATCAGAAATAATGTTCAAAAAAATGTCCAAAGCATATATAAAGCTTTATGATCTATCAGAAAAAAATTTTGATGAAAAAACCCAAAGACCCAAAAGTCTATCAGACAAAATGTTTGAATAAAAAATATAAAGATATAATTTTCAATCAGGGTAAATCATTTATAGATAATTTTTTCAAATAAAATGTTTCATGTAAAAACCTTGAAGACCTAATCCATTCAGATAAAAATATCTAAAGACCAAAAAATATTGATAAAAGGCCTAATGCACATATGTCGAATAAATTTCTAGATTAAAAAAACCAAAACAAGAAACCCTAAAAACCAAACTTGTTAGATAAAATGTCTAAAAAAAATACCTAAACAAACAACCTGATGAATAAGTCTCTGAATGAATTTCTATGAATAAACTAAGTCCCAAAAACCTACATAGTTTAAATTTGTTTGAGTTATCCAAGTGGTTTGATGAATCTAAGTTTTCCTTAACTATCATCTACTCTCCTATAAATCCATCAATGGCCTTATAATTATTCAAATATTTTGTACAAGTTTAAAATGGTCATATCTCCATTTACCTTGTGGATGTGTTATGAGTGTCCATGAATAATAGGGTGATTTGAATGGGTTGAGTATGTATTTACGTGAATATTGAGGGTTGTGTTTTCCTGATAATATGTTTATGTAATGGGGACAATGATATTTTAGTCCTAACATTCATTTTTGCATGTTTTAACTTCCAAAACATAATTAGGCCTATAGTTCTATCACCCAATAGAAACCCATGGTTTCAATGTTCATATTAATACACTCAGGCATGAAATCAATGTAATGGTTTCAAGTTAAAATTTCAATTAAGGTTTATAAGATCTTAAAGTCAAAGAGTTGAGGACTAAGATAATAAACCTAGTAAGAAAATCACCTACAGAACTATGTGTGTGCACAAATAGTGAACATAAGGTTGTGAGATGCTTTGATAAGACTAATGGACTTAAGGGAAGTGAGAAAGACTATCTATGAAGTTATACCATTGATAAATTATCTTAGTGGAGTTGAAATAACTCAAAATCAAGAACAAATGTGAGTATACCTTATCATTGACACTTATAACCATCTAAAGCTTCATATTCTACAATCAAGAGTATATTTTAAGGAGATGCAAGGTTTAGAAAACTTAAAGATATTTTAAAACCAATATTAGGTTAGTATCATCTTTAATTCCCTACCACAAGCCTCTAACTCTAGATAAAATTTTCAAAACAAACTCTCAAAAGGAACATTTATAGTCATAACTTAGAGAAAATTGAAAGGAAGTACTATAGAATGTAAGGTTAGGGTGATGTGAGATTGAAAATAAAAAATTACCAAGCTTTAAATAATGTGATTGACTCATTGAGATTCACAATGAGTGGCAATGTAAATCCTACAAGACCTCAAACTCACTTAGTCCTCTAAGAGAGACCTATAGGCCTACTAGATGATATGAGGCTAATTTCAAGCCTAAAGAGAAAGGAAAAGTTATTGAAGAGTTATTTGATTTGAATTATGAGGTGATGAAATTTTTTGGATCATTTGAATATTAAAAGGAAACATTATCAATATGACTAATAAGTTTGATCAAGATAGAGTTTTCAAACCCCGCAAACACATAGTCAAGCCTAGTTTCCTTATGAGGAGTTTTTCTCAATTGAGGAAGTCAAAATTTTGAGATAAGGAGAGGGTAAAAAATTAAATATGTTTAATTAATTCAATATAATATCATTTGACTCTCATAACTAGCTACAAACATTCAAACTCTACCTAATCGGTCCAATAGCAACCTACAAGTTTGTTTTCTCTTCATGAGGGTTTTGTTTGTTTTGATAAAATATTAGGTCTGTAAATAGGTCTAAATGGATTAAGGACACTTTGAAAAAGTTTTAAAATGTCATGAACATCCTATATAACCCATAAACCTAATGATATAATAATATAATGTTAGCAGACCCTATTCAACCTTAAACAATCCTAAATGCATAGATAGTCTTGTCTGGATTCATAATTAGGTTGCTTGTTTAAAATGTATAAATTAGTGTAGGATGACTAAGGGAGAGTAATTTAAGTTAAAATTATGTTATGATGATGAGAATAGTTACATCGCATCTCAAACATAATCAACAAAGAATGGAGATCACAGTCAAACTCTCTTATAGTCATATGCAGGCCCAGAGGGTAGACCTAGAGTGATGTCTATTTAGTGGGAGTTAGGATGACTTTGGATACCCTAATAAGTGGTGAGAGTTATAAACAAATATTTCATGTGACCTAAACCCCTAAAAGAGAGAGAAATGGGAGAATGTAGGTAGTTTGGGTATGTTAGATAAATTATCTTAAGAAACCTAGGCCTAAGCAAATGAGGTTGAAATGGATCTAAGGGAGATAAAATTATTGGATAAAAATGAGGAAAATTTATTAATATCTTAATTTCCCTTCCTAAATATTTTATAGGCATATTCAAACTCAAAACATTCACTTATATAACTCAATCTTGTCTAGACCTCACAAAATGCCTAATTACAACTTGAGAGGCTATATTTCATTACTTAGTATAGTTTAGAGGTGTTTCATGGGACCTTGGGATCCTAAGGTAGGTTATAAACGCTAGTGAACTTCCACTTTGTGTAATTTTTTGATTGATTCATGACCCAAGATTTATGAATCATCATTAAGAACTCAAAACACTTTTAGGCTACCCAAGAGAGCCAAATTGACTTGATGAGATAGAAGTGAACTTATATGGCTCTAGATGGATTAGGAAAAATTTCATATGACCTAAAACATATTCAAGGCTCATTTGAACATCATCCCATGCTATTGTATTGTACTTGTAGGTATAAGACTATATGTAATAGGCCCGAAAAGGGTATTTTATGTTAGTTGATAGGTCTTACAAAGTTTTAAACATTCAAAGTTCACATGGAGAATGGGGAGGAGGTCATATAACTTAATAAAAATATTATTTGAATTTGGTCATGTTTTAGAGGCCTATAGAGTCATTTTTCATCCTCTTGGTAGGGAAGCCTAATTGAGGGCTACTTAGGAAAGAAAAATAGTAGAAAGATGGACTTCTACTAAATTTATAATCCTAAAATTAAACATGGAGATATAAGGATATATTGGGTACTAGAATATGCCTTAAATTTCTCAACACCATCCACACAACTCTCTAAACTAGGATTTTTGAATCATTTTAAAGCTACAAAGAATAAGGCCAATTTGGAGCTTTTGTAGAAAAGAAATTATTTGGGCTAGTTCGAGACCTCAAAATGGATTTTTATAGGTTGTATTTGATTCAAATAAGACATACATGAAGATATTATAAGATAAAGAAGAATATTTTAAGTTTTAACACTTGTATGCAAGATTGGTCTAAGGAGATGAAGAGTCTTCTAGACACCTAACAAGAAAATAAGGTGATATGTCAAGGAGAACTTGAAGGGTCTAGTTGAGAGGTGTCAAGATTAGAATAAATATGTAATAAAACCTAATATGGCCATCAATAAGCCCACCTGTCACTCAAAATGAGAGGTAAAAGGTAGTTTTAAAGAGCTAGTTAAGGTGTTAAGTAAGCTTTCCAACTCCTACACCACTTGGAGGGTTAGAACATCCTTAAAAGAGCTACACATGGCATCTAAGATCTATTAAGGTAGTTATATAACTCCTCTCTTATTTTTAACTCATGAACCACTTGTCATCTCTCTTTCTCATATGCCCTTCTTCTCTTATCACTCATGTGTTCTATATATTGAGCCTTAATTAGCTAAGTTTGTATCCTCTACTTGAGTATGGCAAAACATTGTTCATTTTAAGACTTTGATCAATAAATAATAAGATAGTTTATCTTCTCAATGGACTATTTCAATGTGTATGTTAGAATACTTAATCTTGATAAGTGGTAGGTTCACTTCTTTGGCATGTTGTCCTTTTTAACATTCATATTCAATTTTGAAAGTCTTTTGTAAGTCTTTTGAAGTGTTCAAATGAAGTATATGTGAGTTTAGTGAGTGGTATATTCACTAGTGTCATGCTATGACCTCTTTTTTAGTTTTCCTATCTTAAGTTTTCTTTACAAACATCCATGAGAAATACTTATTTAAAAAGGTAGATTTGGATTAGTGTCATGTGTAGGTTAGGATCTTGTTTGAAGTATAAGTGTAATTGGCTAGTAGTGATAGGTTTATATATGGTGCATCAACTCATTAGGATACGATTATTTCTTGTTTTATCTCTCCATTTTCATATAAATAAGTTATTAACATATGTGATAATATTGAATATACATATCAAGGGAGCTATCCCCTCAATCTAGAGGCATACCCTTACTATAAACGACTTATAGGTATAAGGATAATCCCATGTTCCACTTAACTTGGAGTAGGATTGAACTAACTTTATAAGGGTGAAAATTTTAGTTAAAATAGGGACCAAAACATACAATAAATTCATAATGAATTTTTGATTCTAAATAAATAGGTCTCTTTTCATACCTTCACTTCTCCTTCACGCATAGTCCAACACATCTCCTTTAATCTATCTATCTATAAGTGACAAATTTGTGTTTTATGATTATGTGAGAGGTATATTCTAGTTTGGATGATTTTATAACCTTGATACCTATGTATTTACTTTCCAAATATCCCTTTAATATTTTCATGATCTAATTTGACTCTCCATAGGCTTGAATTTCAATGTCATAGTACATATTGTCTTTGCACTTTCGGAGATATACTTGAAGACTCTAAATTAGACCTACAGGTCAAAATTAGGATTGGGGATGTTTTTTGAGGTATTTTTGGGTGATGGAAACACAATTTTTATGGACCCATTTCTTTTTTTGACCTCTTAGTCTTTATCTAGTGTATCCCATACTCAATCACCTCTATTTCTCATAATTGGCTTGTATGAGCTCAAAGCTTTCTTTCACTAAGTTTTGTCAAAATGAACATTATTTATGATCAATTTATTTATGAATATGATATAGATGAAAATTATGATATTAATTTAATTATCCTTTAATATCCCTTGGACATCTATCCAACCTTACAACAAGTCTATTTTCTATCTAGACCTACTAGTTCGACTTAGTCTACACAGTCTTTTAGAGTGAAAAATAGAATGCCTTAGATTCAAAATTGTTAATTATGATTATATGGCCTTTATATCATTAATATTAAATAAATTTTTATTCCAAAAGATAATATTAATTTCTAAAACCAACTTTTTGGTACCAATGCCTAGAGGTCTTACAGACATGTAGGTTCACCAATCCTTTTGTGTTGACGTAGAGAAGAGGAACTATGACCCCTTTACTATTTGATGTTAATAATATATTTGAGAAAATATTCATATATTATTTTAATGTTTTATAATTCCTTCAAATATCCTGACCAATGACAACACCTTCATGAGACTTAAACAAGGTTACTTTGCCATGATTTCTTCAAATTGCTTGACCACATGTGGAAACTATAGGTGATTACAATTTTATGGGTTTTTAGGTCCATGAAGGAACTATAAATCCATTTTTTATAGAATTAATGATGTTTTTAATATTTTTGAGACTACACCAATCAGTTTACAACTATTTGAGACCCTGAAGTATCAAAATCCTCATCATTATCAACCTTTATATTGCTCAAAAAGAAGGTTTATTATTGAATTAAGGTCATAGGTGTCAATTAGGGTTTGAGTATGGTATAGAAGAGATGTAAATGCCACTAATAAGTCTCCAAACATTCCATTATTTTTTCATCATGCTCAAAAATGGAGAAACCAAAGGAAATGTGAACCCTACCTCGATGGAGAAAACATAGAGAGAATTTCAAATTATTAGTGATTTTTCATAAAGGAGTACAACTAAGGTACCCTCCTCTAGCCAAAATCTTAGGTCCTTATTCTATCTCCTCTGTCTATACCAAATAGAAACTTGAATGGATATCTAAGGCTACCAAAGAGAGCAATGGGAAGAAGGGATCCATTTTTGACTTATTTTGATTTTAAACTCCCTCAAAATCATGGATTTAGGCATAAAAGGAATCAAGGAAGACATATATTTTCCTAAACACTATCTTGATCTAAAAATTCTGTACAAACTACTTGAAAACCTTCTCTTTCTACTATGAAAACTATTCATTCTGCTTGAAAACTGATGGAGATGATATACCGAGTACCTCTAAATATTATTCTCACATTTATAGACATAATTATATGTCCATCTCTTAATTATAAAATGAAATTAGAATTTTATTTTAAAACCTTATTTAGATGTTATGAAATAGATAATAAAGTATTACAAAAAGGCATGTAATGTTATAAATGAATATTGCCACCCTTTTGGTACTTGTACAAACTAGAGGAAGAGTAACATGACATTGAAAAATGATACATGACTCAAACTGACCCCTTGTACCTCTTAACACTTTTGAACCCACTTTACCATGCCTTAAGGTGACTAGATAATATAAGGTCAAAAATGAGATTTACCTTAATTTTATCAAAATAACCTTAAACCATGCTAACCCAGGCTTGAAAAGACCATTTTTAGGACTTTACAATGCATATAATGGACAATATCCAAGGTTAAGAGACATAAAAAGTAATGTTTTGAACTATAAGGGTTGATATTTGGCTTGGGAGGCCAAATTATCAACATTATTGGTGACTCATAGGGGTTGACTAGCCTATTGGTCAAGAGAACTAACTATCTCATTATTTTGGACACAAGACTCAGACCTGATGATATGACTTGAGATGACTAAACTTCTTGAGATGACTAATCTTATTGAGATTAACAAACAAACCTAACACATAAAAAACATTAAATTATTGGAAATAACATCATCATACACATAAGTACAACACACACACAAGTAATAAATAAACACACCCATGTTGAAAAACACTTATTGGAAACTAGGAAATCATGAAAAAAACTATGTACAACTAACCTAAACTTTTCATCTCCCTCCTAGGTCAAATGGAAAGTTTATTGAATACTTAATTATATGGGATGAAGCATGGAATGAGGTATATAGCCTATTATAATTTGATCTCATTATCTTAATAATTTCCTTGAATGCCACTCTTCTCATCATGCTCTCAAGTGAGGTGATAACTCCAAACCAATATCCTACAAAGATATATTCTTCTTAATTTTCAATTTTCACCTCAAACTATTATATATATTTGGAAATGTTAAAGTTTTCAAAGATAGTTACATCTTGGTTAATAGGGGAAGTAACCTAAACCTTTATTTCAATTATATTATAAAAAATTATCTTTTTCACATACTAAAAGGTACCATATTCATCATACCTTGGTGGAAA
The DNA here is from genome assembly GCA_037957365.1 of Torreya grandis. NCBI lineage: Eukaryota > Viridiplantae > Streptophyta > Pinopsida > Cupressales > Taxaceae > Torreya > Torreya grandis. The sequence goes on along the minus strand of JARHVA010003679.1, from coordinate 1,223,047 downwards.
TCAAAACTAAACCTCCTGAACATGATCTTCAAGACATATTGGCTCACTAAGAACCTTTAATTCTTCTTCAACAAATTAATATTGTTATTCTTGAGGTACTTTCTTATTAATCCTTTTAATATATTTGATCATGTCCAAGTAGGAATGCATCATGTCATTAGGACCTTAGATCTATTTTTGAGACTCGATAGGACCAAATGCCATAGTTTTCTATTTAAGACACTTCTTAAGCTCTTTCCCATGCTCATTTTCCAAGTTGATAATTTTAGCATTCTCTTGATGATGTGGAGATGTATCATCTAAACTTGAACAAAAAGTCTCTAGGTCTTCCCAAAAGGTAATCTCTTCATGATCAATCAAAAAGATATGAACCTTACTATCACTCTTACCATCTCCTTGTGGAGTACTATGTCAATCAAGTGTATCTAAATCTCCATTAGGGTCATGATAAGGATAATTTTATGGTGTAATTTTATCATATTCATATTTTGTGGAGAATGGAATTTCATTGACACATTTAAGTTCTAGTTCATCTTAATTTTCTAATCCTAAATCTGAATTATCCTTTCCAAGCTCCAAATAATTAGTGTTTCTTTCACTTAAGACATCAACCTACTATTATTTTCCATTTTTATAAGCCATAATGTTTAGTTATTCAATATTATCTAATGATTCATGGTTCATGAGAATTATTTTCCTTATTTTTTCCTAGAGGATAAGTTTCTTGTGTTTCATCCACCTCAAAGTCATACCATTGTGACTTCTCTACATCATCAAATTTACCTTTAGGTTGAAACTCTTATATGTTGGGGTGATTAGGATTATCAATAATGATATTATAATCATAGGTGATTGAAGTATCCTTTTTAATATTTTGTTGGAACCCACATACAAATACAACATAATCATGCTCTTAAAGGACTATCACCTCATCAATGTTCTTTATCAAGTTTCTTCTCACATTTAAATGCTCCAATACTACCTTTAGTGAAACTATATTATCCCAAATTGGAACTTTAGGAGTACCATATTGATCAAGATGTTGTTGAGGGATGGAGACAGATAATTAGTTGAAGGTAATCCATTCTTCCTTTTGAACTCCTCAATTACTTTTTCAAATTTAGATGTATGTTGATTCTCATGAATGACTTTAATATGGAGGAAAGATTGGGAAATTAAAAATTTTATATCTCTTAAAATAGCCTCCATATACTCATATTCATTTACATGATATTCATTTTCTCTCCAAACCACATGTCTTCCAAATAAGGAGATAGTGGGAGGGCAAAAATATCCAAATGGTGGAGTAGAAACATAAGGCTTCATAGGCTTCTCCTGAGTGAGTCTAGGGGTGAGGAGGCACTCTAAAATGTTGGTATATTATTAGGATCGGTACTCACAAATTATTTATCTCTTTCCATAACTAAACATCCATGGAAAACTTGAGCTTGAAGAAGAGGTGAGGGGATTTGAAAGCTTGGGAATCCCCTTGTCATGAATTTTACAAACTTCATATTTTTTTGGTTTGGGTTTGGCATGGGAGTAGTGGTCAAAGGATATTGGCATCAAGAAGAAGGAGGTAGAAACTCATAGGATTAGTTTTATTGATATTTTTACTCCTTCAAAGTAAATATATCACTAGTAATTATTTGACTTATGCTCTTTAACTCCACTAACTCATCAGAGAAGCTAGATGCAGATTTAAAGGGTGGTTTTTATAGGAAGGAGGGGTAGTAGTTATAATAGGAAGGATGATAAGGGGCATGTTAGGGCTCAGAAGGAACATAAGGGTGATGTTATTGGTAGTAAGGAGGATGCCAAGGCTCATAAGGCTATTGAGGTATGTGATTGGGATGCCAAGGGGACTGATAAGGAGTACCATATGACTGATAAGGGATTTTAGAACATACATCCCCTCCATATACAACCATAAAATTTCATGAGGAAAATAGAGAATAAGAAAACTATCAATAATGGTTGTTCTTACACATGGGTGAAGACCTTGTGATGACCCATGGAATGATATATTGAGTGATAATATATTACCAGAATGCTTACATCTCCTTGAGGTTATAGGATGAGGAGAGTTTATAATCTAATATATTTTAATTCTAGTCCCACTCTATATGTCAAAAATTATTATCAGTCTAGATTTCACCCTTGAGGTAGAGGTGTTTCAAACCTACATCATCTATCTAATACAATGGTATCACCTTTAGGTGTGAGTAGCCTAGATGATTTAAACCTCTAGCTTTGGGTCTAACTCTCCTTATGCATCATCTATGGATTAATTCTTAAAACTACTAATTTTTTTATGAAAAGGGATAAAGAGATGCATGAAATAAAACCTAAGCTAAGGGAGGTGATATACCAATATGTTTTTTCCACTCTAATTGACCCTTCAATAACACTTGTGAACAAGGTAAAGATTAGTAATTAGATTAATCTCTCCTAGAGACTTATAATAATGAATAATTCACATGGAGGCTATGTTAAGTGTTTGAAACTTGAGGATGATGAATTGGAGGCCTATTTTCATGACACTACTAATCATATTTTGCTCCAATCATAATTACCAACACTTTCAAACATCATATGACATGTTTAGACAATATCCTAGAAATTACATCAAAACAAGGACTTGAAAAGGAAGATAAGATTTAGAATTTATGAAAATCAACAAGTATGGAAACACTTAGCTAAAATAAAGAATCCAAACTATTACCTATATTCATTCAAATGTTTACAAGTTACAATTTGGGCAAAGTTTACTCATACCCAATCAAGGGATGAATATAATGGAATTTTAACCTTAATTTATAGAATTATAAAGGGAAAAGGGGGAAGATAATGGCATGTAATTTTGGATAATATTACATATGGCCTTAAATCCCTCAATCATTAGTCACAAGAAGCCTCACAACTCCTCCCATGCATTGTCTCAATTGCATAATGGCCTTCAATGAGAGTATGGCGTAGGAAATGGTCTAGTGGAGGCTCTTTCAATTTGTGTTGAATTAATTAAAATAATGATAATTCCAAATTTGGAAAGTACCTCTCCTTTTGGCATTTACAATAGTAATATTATGGTCTAATTGGCCTCCATGAAGTATTAAGTAGCCTACCTCTCTCTTACATGTCAATAAGGCTTAATAAACTACCCCATACTCCATAATGGAAATTAAATGTTCCTAATAACCTCCATGAATTAATTACAAGGATGTTTATGTCCTTAAATTTAATCCATTAATAGTCTTTGACATTAACATGCATCTTCCTTAGTTGACAAAATAAGCCTACTAGGCAATTAGGCCTAGTCACTCGGTCCTAGTTACTTGGATGGCCATGTGACTTTTCATAAAACCTAAATAATGGATAAGTGAAATTTTTTTAGGTATAAATAATCATATTAAATGATGAAATATACCTTTTAAGCATACACCCAAAACTCTTGCTCATTTAGGTGACTAGGTCACCTCTCACCAATAATTCTAAACTACCTCTTTAATCTAAGCTTGTAAAAGCATTTATTAGATGAAATAAAGGTAGTTTATTTCATAATATATTTTAATACACTTAAAACCATCCTAGTAAATTATCTTAAATTGTATATCTAGATGTGAACCTTGGATTCATCACTAAATCTTACAAAAATAGGGTTTACGGTATATTTGTATAGCTGCCAAGACAAACTAATTACATGACTAGGAAATTATTAGAGTGAATAATGTGTTTAAACTATGTAAAATAAAAATTAAATTTATTTGAGTTAAAATTTATTAATATATTTATAATCAAGCTTCTATTAGGGTTTTAGACAAGTTTAGGGAGGTTTAAACTCTTAACAATAGTTCATAAAGGTTAGTCCTTCAACCTATGAACTAATGCCACTAACTTATATTATAAAATGCCCATAAAAGTTAAAAATTTTATATAAATATATACATATTATTCATATTTATGATCATAATAAGGTGTTCCTTGGGTGACCATTTTACATTATGTGCACTCTTAAGGTAATTTTGGGCCAAAATGGTCAATTCTGAGCTCTCCTTTGTAAACCAACCATTTTTGAACATATGAAAATAAATTATATATAATTGAATAATTTTTTATGTCATATTGAACCATTTATTATCATATAACTTTATTTTCCAAATAGTAATGCTTTGAGAAGGTTATTAGGCCAATGAACCTATGATAGTGTTTCTATGTTTTGCCCTCAAAGGGAGTTATCTGAGAACTTGGCCACCTATGAGAGTATTTAACATACCAATAGATAAATTTTATCAATTTATTGGCTTGGTTAAGCCATTTTTTCCTCCTTTAAAATGTACACATTTAGATAACAAGACATTTAGGCATGGTTGTATATGACCATCAGATTAACTAGTTTGAAGATTATAATTCTACCTTGATACCTCTCATGATAAATTTAGGGTAATATTAACACATATAAATAATTCCAAAAATTGCTATAAAACACTCCCTTAGGTGTCATCTAGTCCAATTCCATAATAAGCCTTTAAAACTGCACTCTTTAGGCCTGTAGTAGTCCTCTCTAGGCCTAATCTATACACCATACACTCTACACATGCCAAATAGTAGATAATTTAAGTGAAAATGAGACATTATAAAACAATTAAAACCATTTAAATACTCAAATATATCATTTTAAGGCATTTTAGGAAAAAATTATTTCATCAGGTCACTAACTAGTTATGATAGGGTTTAGAGAGACATAGATTCTTACGAATGATTCATAGAGTTAAGGGGTCAAATCTCAAAAATAATGATAAGGATATTATGTATACAACCTCATTAAAGTATCCATATAATTTTATAACCCCATTCATGTTCTCCTTGGTACTCCCATGTGAATAATGTGCCTTCTGGACTCAAAACCATACAACTTTGAGGTTGCAGTAGAGGAAAATGGTGCAAAAGAGAAAATATGTTTGGTTTTGAATTAAAAAACCTATTAGGGGTCAATAATAACCCACATGACCTATTTTAATTTTAATTTTTTTCATGCTACCTCCATATATCCTTTGTAACCCCATTAGCTCATGCTTAGGGTTCATGAGCCACTAGGCTAGTTTTCCCTTAGAGGTTTGTAAATTGAGATTTATTATATATCTTGAGTCCCAAACCTTCATGATCATATATATAATTTAATCACTCATATACCTAAATATTCTAGTATCCAAAACACTTTCCAAATTTCTAATTGTCCTCAGATATAATGTCTAGGCCTGTACATGCCTATTTAGGCCTATCAGGCCTAATTAGGATATCAAGGATTTCTCTTTCCTCAAGGGACCAAACCATAAAATTAATGAATTGTGAAATTTGGATTATAAATTAATATGTATCTTTTCATACCTTCACATCTCCTCCATGCATGATCTAACACATCTCCTTTACTTTGCCTACATATAAGTGACAGTTCTATGTTTTTTAACTTTTTGAGAGGTCTCTTCTAGTTTAGATGATTTTATAACCTTGACACATATGTATTTAATTTTAAAATATAAATTTAACATTTTCATGATCTTAATTAACTCTCTATAGTCTTAATTTCAATGTCACAATACATAGTGTCCTTATACTTTTAAAGATAAACTTGAAGACTCTACATTAGACCTATAGGTCTTAATTAGGCCTGTGGATGTTTATTGAGGTGTTTTTGAGTGATGGAAACACATTTTCAAGGTTCCCATTTATTGGTTTTACCTCTTAGTCTATATTTATATTATCTCACACTTTGTCACCTCTATTTTCTCATGATTGTCTTGTATGATCTCAAAACTTTTTTAACTGAGTTTTATCAAAATGAACATTATTTATGCTCAGCTACTTGATGAATCCAATAGAGATGAAAATTATAATATTTATATATACCAACCTCATAAAAATTATATTTTATATCTATACATACATAGTTCAACTTATTATACATAGTCCTTTAAAGAGTAAAATAGATTATGCTTGAGATTCACAAGTGTTCACTATCCTTAAATGACCTTGATAGCATGAAGATAAGTTTACATGGTACATAAAATTATTAGGATAAGATTATTTGATTTTTATATCTCCATTTTCATATAAATAATTTATTAATATAGGCAATGAGATTGAATATACATATCAATGGTGGTAGCTTCAATCTAGAGGTTTACCCCTATTATAGACAACTAACAGGTCTAGGGGTAATCCCATGTTACACTCAATTTTGAATAGGATTGAACTACCTCTCCATGTGTGAAAATTTGAGTGATAATAAGGACCAAATAATAAAATGAAGTCATTGTGAACTTTAGATTCTAAATTACTAGGTCTCTTTTCATACCTTCACTTTTCCTCCATACATGGTCTAACACATCTCCTTTACTATATCACCTATAATTTAAAGATTTGTGTTTTCTAACTATGTGAGATGTATCTTATATTTTAGATGATTTTATAAACAAAAAAATTATTTATTTAATTTCCAAATATTCCTTTAATATTTTCATGATCTTACTTGACTCTCTACAAGCTTGAATTTTAATGTCACTATACATTTTATCCTTGCACTTTTCAAGATAGACTTGAAGACTCTACATTAGACCTATATGTCAAAATTAGGATTTTGGATGTTTTCTAAGGTATCTTTGGGAGATGAAAACAAATTTTTTATAATCCCCTTGATTGGGTTAACATATCAGTCTTTATCCAGTGTATCTCACACTTAGTCACCTTTATTTTCTCACGATTGTCATGTATGAGCTCAAAGCTTTCATTAACTAATTCTTTTCAAAATGAAAATTATTTGTGATCAATTTATTGATGAATAAAATATATATGAAAATCATAATATTCATATATTTTTTATTTTAGATCCCTTGAATATATATCCAACCTCACAATAAATTGTTTTTCTATCTAGACCTACATTGTTCAACTCAGTCTACACAATCCCTTAGAGTATAAAATAGATTTACTAATATTAAAAAGAATTAATTGTGATTATATGACCTTTATATCATGAATATTAAATAAATTTAGATTCCAAAAGATCGTATTTATTTTTAAAACCAACTTTTTAGTACCAATGGTGACTTAGAGGTGTTGCAGACTTGTAGGTTCATGAATCTTCTTGCATTAAACTAGAGAAGAGGAACTATAACCCCTTTACTAGTTGGTATTAAAAATATATTTTAGATAATATTCATATCTTATTTTAATGTGTTAAACTTTCTTGAAATATCTTAAGCAATGATAAAACATTCATGAGACTTGAACATGGTTACTTTACCATGATTTTTTCAAACTGCTTTAGTGCGCGTGAAAATTATAGGTGATCACCATTATATGAGGTTTTAGGTCCATTTAGGAAATTATAATCCACTATTTTATATCCTCAATGATATTTTCAAGGAAACTTCACCAATCCATTTACAATTATTTGAGACCCTAAAGTATCAAGAACCTCATTGTTATCAACATATAAATTTATCTAAAAGAAGGTTTATTATCTCATTAAGGTTACACTTATCAAGTAGGGTTTTAGGATGGTGTATAATAGTTTTAGAGACCCTTTAAAATTCACCCTAATTTTCATTCTTCTTTCAATATGCTCAAAAATGGAGAAATTGAAGCAAACCTAAACCCTACCTAGATGGAGAAAACACAGTGAGTCCTTTACCTTGTTAGTAATTGCTCATAAATGAGGGGAAACCAATATGATAAATAATTCCATAAAATTTAATAAAACTAAGGCCCCTTCATATTCTAAAAATATTAATTCCTCATTTTTTCTCCTTTTTGCATACCGAACAGAAACTTGAATGGCTATCCTGGGCTTCTAAAAAGAGTTATGGTGAGAAGGGATCATTTTTTTATTTTTTTAATTGAAACTCCATCAAAAGTATGTATGTGGTATTTGGAGTCATAAAGGAAGCCATTTTTGTTCTTAAACATGAAATTTATCTTTTAAACTTGTATATACTACCTAAAAACCTTATCTTCTTGCTATGAAAACTTTCCATTCTACTTGAAAACTAATGGATATAATACGCCAAGTCACCTTAAAGATTATTCAAACCTACAAAAAACGTGTAGTGATATGTAATTATCATAATTATACCATAAACTTGTCAATTTCTTGCAAAACCTTCTTTAAACATTATGAAATGGATAATAAAATATTTTAAAAAGGGGTGTAACATTAGAAAATAATATTGCCACCCTTTCTGGCACTTATAAGGACTAGAGGAAGAGTAACTTGTCTTTGACACATGATAGGTGTCTCAAATTGACCCCCTAGACCTCATAACACTCTTTAACCCAATTGACCATTCCATAAGGTGACTAGAAAACATAAGGTCAAAAATGACATTTACCTTCATTTTATCAAAAAAACCTTAAACAATGCTAACCAAGGCTTGAAAATACCATTTTGAGGACTTTACAAGGCATATAATGGATAATATCTAAGTTTATAAGACATGGCAAGAATTTTTTTGAACTATAGGGGTTTAAATTTGCCTTAGAAGGCTAAATTAACAATAGTTACAATAGATGTCCTGTATACAAATGGAAATGTAATTGATCTATTAATCAACCCTAACTTAGATAATATAAATCCTACTTATAGTTTTGATTATTGATACATTATATATTTAGGTTCATGACCAAGATGGATTCACTAAACCTAAGTAAGGGATCTCTTACCATAATAACATTAGTATAGAGGGATCTAAAGCCTCTAGTCAAACAACACCATGAAATAACCCTACCTAGGTCCTATGTTTTGATATTCACAAAGTAAATGCAAATGAAAGGAAAATATAATAAACATAAAAATTAAAATTTCATAGAAGATCTATACTCATATTAATGTATATGAAATACTATTGTATGAGAGAGAATTAAAAATACAAATCTATGTACTACTACAAAGGAGGAATAATGTTAGGAATACTTACCTTTGAATATGAACCTGTTGAGCCGAATTCTCTCCCTTGGCCAAGATTTTTTGTAATAGGTTATTTTGGTATGTAAGGATATCGAGGATAAGTCAAATCTAGGATACATAAATTCTCTATGCATCTAAAATATTTCTCCAAAAGATAGGATCCATATCTATAGAGATGGTATTGTAACCTTAAGATATGATCCTCAAGTAGAATGGTGGATAAGTAGATGCAAAATATATTCTTCTTCTTCTCTATTATAAATGGTGGAAGTGGATGTGTATATATAGTTATATCTAAACCTAACCCTTTTCAATTGTTTATTCGATACAGTCAATGCAATTGACTCTGTATCACTATCAATAAAAATAAATTAGGCCTTGGTCTAGGTTAGCTAGGGGCTAACCTAGATCCTAAATGAGTTTTGTCAATTTTAGTACAAGGTCAATAGGGCTAAAAATTTAATGTAAACTATAAAAAAGAGTTTTAGGCTTAGGGAGGGGCCAATTAAGGAGTTAAAATATTGGATGAGTGTGCAAGAGAGGATACAAGGCTTAGGGAAGTGTTTAGGAGATGGTTGTGTAGATAGTAAGTGGTGGTATAGGGTAAAACAATCCTGTGAAGCACCAATGGTATTCTCACCCCTTTCCTTATGTACCCTTTAAGGTTTAAACTCAAATAGATTGAGACTTGATGGGTTATTACAAGAGATAAAACATAAATAACTAATAATTTTTAAAAATGTTATGTGTATAGATGTGCCCTACTTGAATCTAATCATGTGTCACATAGGTGTAATAGGGGATGGTGCTTTGGGAAAAACATAACAACACACAATGTTGAAGTTGAATAAATTATATTAAGAAGAAAATAAGATAAATGAAAGGAAAAAATTTAAAAATACATACATTTACTTACCTTAATGATGTAGATAAGGAAAGAAGTGTAAGAAATGTGATGGTGTCCAATATAGGGAACATTAGATGAACCTATATAAATTAGTATTAATAAGTATAATTTAAAATAAAAATACATTTAATATGTGAAAAGTTTCTCTACCATGTCAAGATTCTATAACATCTTATGGTTTAGAAAAAGATCTAGTAAAATTAAAGATATGATCAAAAGACAAAATTTGGTGGTAAATATTTGACAAGTAGTTTTGAATAGTATATATAAATAAATAGGGTAAAAAAATTCAATTGTTATTTTAACTGTTCTAAGAAAAATAGAGTTCTAAGAAACCTAGTGTGAGACTAGAGAACCATCATGGTAAGGAGATGAAAATTGACATGGGGAGGACATCTAACAGCCACAATAAGTGCAATGTAAGTAAGAAAGTATGAATTTCAAATTTTTTTTAAAATTTTTATTTGAATTTGAGTTAGATATATAAAATTGAATGATGTGTAAAATATAGGCATTGAAATTGACCCTAGTAAAAATTTAGGTAGACTAGGGGTAAAATGAGATACTGGGTAGGTAGAAGTTAGACTGATAAATACGTAGGGCATTTATGGTAAATGGTTAAAAATTCACTACAATGAAAGAACATATTTGACCTTGTTGACTTAGTTTTAAAGGTAATCAGAAAGTAGGAGGTGATTGCATAACAGTGGAGTAACTTAGTATTGGTAAAGGTGGTTGACTACATGGTATTAGTCCTACGTAGTCTAAAAATAACATATGGACAACTACATACCAGAGGGTTAATATAGTTAGTAGAAGAGGTCTAATATAGTTTGTAAAAAATGGATGAATGTGTATTATAGGGATAATATAGTATGTTAGAACTAAAGGAGGGATAATTTAGTATCAAATAGGCTAATTTAGTTAGAAAAGATAAGGGCCAATTTAATATCAAATGGGCCTATACTGTGCAATAATATGAGTATAGGGCCAATTTATTATCAAATGGGCCGATTGTGTAGAGAATTAAAAAACATAGGAAACTAACTCAAACTAGTTGATGAAGTAGTTTATTTGTAAATGTTTAAGAATGTATTTTGATTATTTATGACATGGAGTTGTAACACATTATTTGTTTTTTGAATTTTGAAAATACACCAGAGATATTGGCACCTGATAGATGCATTTTGGCTACCATATTTGTTGGATATTTTGAGTAATGTAGATAGAGTACAATTTGTCACCTTGGGCTTTGGTAGAATCATGGAGATGAGATAGATCCCATTGAGTGTTGATATCATTGTCAAGTTCTTAGTATCATGTAAATGGTTGACCAACACATTCCTATGGGAGGTGGATGGTGACACAATTAATGTGGGTATCACTTTGGAGGATGTCCATGCATTTCTTGGACTACTTATAAGGAGGACATTGATGATAACTAATATACCAAAGGATTTAGAAGAGAGAAAAACATTATCCCAATGAGATACATGCTAACATAGGATTTACCTTGGGTTTAGGATGATTTTATTTGATGTTTACATTTCATCCATTTTAGACATTTAGAAGGTGGTGATAGGACTTTTAGAACATGATTTTTATGTCATAAATTAGAGGAAAGATACCATTTTATGCAATAGCCTTGTGTCAGTCTATATTAGATCATGGATCACTCTATGATTTTAGGGATGTCAATTGGTTTCATCTCATGCATAATATTTTTAGAGGGTAGAAGACCATAGGGCATGTGGTTTTATTGAGTTCATGGATATATGATAGGTTCCCCATGTATCATCTAGCTAGGTTTCCCCATGCGGTTGGTGATAGGTTGCCTCAAGTTTTGAGGTGGAGATAAGACCATGTAGTAAGGGTTGTGCCCCATTTGACATCATTATATAAAATCATAAGATAAAATATCATGTCTTATCCATATATACACATTGATTCTCTATGGCCCAGTTGGGTGACCATTGTGATAGGTTTGGCATGGGTGACGATCATGTGCCACTACACATCTTAGGTGGACACTCATCTATTGGCACATTTACTTGGATAGTTTGGACTACCCCACCTAACAACTCCTCTATTAGTGATTACTTGTTAGGAATGACATACTATAGATCCAAGAGGGAGGGAAGGTTGATGGGTACCTATGGACATACTGATGATCATGCCTTGGCATGATAGATCATGGATTGGTTGAGCATGACAACTTGTGGTAGTAGAGCCAATAAGGGGAGAGGATATGGACATAGATGAAAAATATAAGGTTTGATCATTTTACGAAGAGAAACAACACACACATGAGATATAAACACATTAGATAAAATATGATAGAAAACCTAGAAGGTTTTATGTTGTCACATCTATATCTAATTAATATTCCATATTGGACACTTATATCCAACTCAAACACCAACATCAATGCAACTTTATATATCTGATACAAGCATTCAAGGTTAAATAATACAACTTTATAGAATCCAATGATTAATCCATAATCTAAATCTATCTATTTCTAGCATGTTACATATCATATCCATATGCACATAGTAAACTAAGTACTTGTTTTACATTCATCATAATATCAATCAATAGTTTTACTTTTTATTTTTATCATATCTCAGTATTATAAATTCATGATATTGTTTATGTAAGTTTACATTTAATTAGCTTGTTATAGATCTAGTTATCACCCTTATGCTTATTCATTTATATATTCTTAACCTTATACTATATTTAACCATCTCCATTTAAGATTAAACATTTGGTTAACCCATCTCTTTATGAAAACCCTAGCTTACCCTAGGTTATTCATCCTTATGAGGATTTTCATTATTTTTTTCTAGGTTTATTCCATCACTTATATGCAACCTAGGCATAACCCTAGATTAGTTGGTGTTTCTATCAAACACCTATAGATTCCTCATTTTACACCTAAGATGGATCAAACCAATGAAGTAACCAATATTATACCTAAGGAAGATTCTACTAATGAAACTAAATTTCATATTCAAGAGTTTATCATAGAAGATTCTTCTGATCATGAAAATGATGAATCTCGTGATAATAATTAACATGAACAAATAAATCAAGAGAAAGTATAATCTCATTATATGTTTCGACACTATATATTAAAAAAACCCTGAAGATCTTGATGAGATGTTAAAAACCATATTAGAAACTAAAAAATCAAAAAACATAGAAAAAAACTAGGCCCATCTATCAATCATGTGATTGGAGTTATAGGTCATCCCCATATACCATAACCTTCCACTTGGGCATATCACCCATTCATAATTATAATGGGGGCACAAGATATGTTTTTACATTTTTGTTCCCAGACCAAAACTTAATATTGTTAAATATTACATGGGAAACATAAATACTTCAACCCAATTACTAGTTTCAATGCCTATATTCACTCAAATTATGGGTACACCTCATTGAGTGATTTTACAAGACTAAAAATTTAATGACAAAGAGTTACAAGCTCTTGTCTAGATTATAAAACTTTTTAATTCTAAGGTTACAAATATTAATCAAAATTCTATGAAACCACCTTATGTTATTGATTCATAAGAGGTGTTCAATAATTCTCTTACACCTAAAATATATTCACACACCTTGGAAAATATGTTTTTACACCTAAGTTAACATTTTATGATGGAAAGGGTGATCCCAAACAATATATTTCATATTTATATATTTCATGCCTTGATTATTTCTCCAATGATACATTTTCACTAAACTATTTCCAAGGTGCCTCAAAGACTATGCTCTATGATGGTTTTATGACTTACCAATTCAATTAGTAAAACCATTAAAACCACTTCAAAATTATTTTTTAGAACACTTATCAATCCACATTATCAAAAAGGTTTCCTATGATTGAATTTAAAAAATCAAACAAGGAACTAATGAACCTATCAATGAATATATCTTAAGGTAGAAGAAAATGTTGGCTAAAATTATCAATAAAGTAGCACATAAATAGATTTGAGACATAGTCAATCAAATTTTTATTTCCCCATTACATGAGTCTATTATTTTAAAATATTTAAAATCTTTCATTGAATTATGTCATATTGTTCATGATCATGAAATGAAACTTATCTCATTGAATAAACTTAAGTATGTATAAAACACACCAACTACATCAAATACCAATTTTACTATTAAACCAAGTTATAAGGTGAAACCCATAGAGCCTAAGAATGAAACAAATACTATGGTTAATGCAATGTCACTATAACCTAGTCATCTTGTCTTATCCAATACACCAAGGAGATAATTTACATGTTTACCTAAACGTCCAACTTTGTTACTTATGAATCTTATAGAGTGTCACCTCATATATCTCCCTCATCATTCAGAGGTTTATATGAGTCAACGTCTACCCAAATGATTTGATTTTAATGTTTATTGTGACTATCACAAAGCCCATGGACATTCTAAAAACTAATGTTTTAACTTGAATCATAAGATCCAAATTATTATCAATGACGAAAAAATCACATTTTATAATCCTCTAAAGGATTAAAGTTCATAAATTAGTGATAAATTGAATTAGAATATATTTAACATTTATTTTAAATACTATTCTAATAAAGAAGTATCGAACATTCAAATTACCATGACTATGAACTCCTCTAACATGATGGGTATGCACACAAAATGTGCACACAAGGATAAAGACCACCCTTAAACATAGCTCAATGATCCATGGATCACAACTACTCAAGGTTCATAGGGAGTTCATAAGGAATATAGATGAAAAGGAATAAATTTCCACACTATGATAAGTCTTTGGCCTTTGCAAGGATCAGTTCCTAAGGATGAATTCTCATAACAAGGTCATGAGGGATCACGTTCATCCAAAGTGGAGTTGGGACCATCATGAAAGTACTTAGTAAATGAAATCTAGTACCCATTCACTTCTAGTTCCCATTCATGGTCAAAGACACTTATATGGGTGATTAAGTAGTAACTGTCAGGTGTTAAACCCTACCCAAAAGGACAGATCTGATAAGATACATAAATTCACAAGTGATAAATTATAAATAACATAATGATTGAACTAATGGATAATAAGAAAAAATATCATGGATGAGTAATGAATCCCAATATATATTTTAGACACCTTCTAATATGATCATTCAATTTTATTAGTCACATAAGCATGGCAACCTATATAAAATGATACGACATGACATCCAACATATCACAAGGAATCCCTCCAAATAACTTCATGTCTATATTACAATAATAATTAAATAATAATATGATATATCTAGTATGGTTTAAATAACCTTAGTACCTTAATCCACCTAGATAGACCCATAAAAATCATCATCATGCCACATGAATGCATCAAAAACCATGCACCATAAGATAGAACTTCTATTTAATCTTATCAATGGTATTCCTCTTATGTAATTAATGACCCATGGGTTCCTGATATCTATAAAAAGTAGGTATTTCATTGTATAAGCATGGATATTTTAAGGCACATAAATGCTACTAAGATTTATCCTCTATGAGCTCTTTGTTTTTTAACCTAGTGACTAATGAAAAAATTGAGTTAGCTCTCTCCATTATTTTTTCATTCTGTGTGTATTTTAGTGGTTGTTTATCTTTTTTGGTGGGGGAATTTTCCCTCACATTTTTGTCCATCCATTTGCACCCATGTAGAACTTGGATCTCTCTTACAAGTCATATTTTGTGCACTCCCAAATCTATGTGTGCTCTATTTGTGGACCATTTGTCATCCCCATAGTGTTACATTGTATTCCCATGCCTCCAAACAAAGTACTTATGTAAGTAGTGTCCATTTCAAGGATTTTTTAATAGTTTCTATTTTTAAGTATTTGTTTCATGATCTTTAAGGTCATAGGGGTGCTCATTTATATTCTTGGTACATCACCACTTTTGTTTTCAACAAAACCATCACCCTCTCTCTCCTTCTTTCCTTTATTGATATTATGTTTAAAATTTGTATTAGATATACTTTTTATTATTTTTAAGTCTATGTTCTAGTCTTAAAATAGTGTACATAGATTAGAAGGAAGCTAACCTCATTTGGAGGTTCTTCCAAAGGAGTATAGAAGTCCCACATCATGGAGAATGATCCAATTATTTCACTAAATCATCAAACTATTTACATGCATGAGAGGTCTCAAACATGCCCATGAAACATGCCTAGTACTATCGTGCCCCATGTTAAGTACTTTCACCAAGCTATAAGAACTTTCTTACAACTAATTACTTAAAGGTGCAAAATTTAGGTGAGCCCAATGTTCATTCAGTCCTGGTACCCATTAATACCTAGTTCCCATTGACACCCAGTGCTCATTCTTTCCCATTTCTCATTCATTTCTAGTGCATATTCATACCTAATACCCATGTTGAGCTCTAAGCACCTTTTGTGATATAAATTACTCAAGGATGAAAGATTTAGGTGATAATAGGAACTAGAAGTATAAATGGCATATATTTCACATCCTCCTCAACCACATTAAGGGCACCCATTATATGGGATTATTGGTACTTATACATGACATACATATCCTATGATTAAAAAATATTATATTAATTTTGATGACAATGAGATTATGGATGATGACTCAGACCTTCATTTCTTCATTCATTCAGGCATACCTTGATCACTAGCCTATACACAATGTTATTATTGATAATGGTGAGAGAGATGATGTTTTCACCATTAAATTATTTATGAACTTATGTTATATACATGATGATTTAAATACTTTGACTAAATTATTTATAGAATTTGATTAGAATCTCATAATAGGTTCTTGGTGAGATTGACTTGCATTTATAGGTTGGCCCAGTACATGTGTTTACAACATTCTCAATTATACTATACACTAGTGTGTTTGATATGTTATTAGTATGAAATTGGATATATACACTCATTTAGTACATTTTATAGAGCATATGTGTGTTAAATACATTCATGCCAACATGGTAATTGTAGTTTATATAATTCCATATGAACATCCACTTAAACAAAATAAATTTATACTGAGATAGTTGATTATAAGTCCTAATAAAATTAATCCTCCATATAATTTTAATAAATAATTAATCCCATTTATTATGTTTCCACAACTTGAGATACCATTATATCATATATATAGAGTGGATTCCACAAAATTATTATTTAATATGCACCATATTCAGATATCTAGAGAACCTAAACATATTCCTATTAATTATACTTTAAATAAACTACACACCATTTAGTGATGGGTTCCACAAACCCCTATTCCTTCTATTTTCTATTCATGACCACAAATTCCTATTATACATACATAGATAATTTCATTCCCTATAATTTCATATATCATGCATATACATTCCTCTTGGGAGTACCACCAATTTATTGCACCAGGTTCCCAATGGTGAGATACCTATGTGCATCCTTTGGATAAGATCATAAAATAGTATTTTCTATTATAATATTATAAAAAACCCAAAGGGAAAAATCAAGAATCCAAAAATATTTTTATCATTTCCATGTTTTATTGGATCCTTCACATCTTTGTTAGTTCCATGTTGGTAGATAACATATCATTCATTATATATACGCATGTGTTTCACTCATATTTTGAGTGTGATATAAGCATACCCAAGCACATGATCTATACACTTTTAGATGTTTATCCTTACCTCTACTCATGCCATATGTACATTAGAGGTATCCACATCTTTGATCATGATACATATATTTTATCATTCTATAATCATTTTACATTATCATGTTTAATATTATATTATTAAACATGTCTTTACCCATGTTTATTTTTTTTTCAATGTACTTGATATGTATATACTTAACATTTTTTCCTAGCACATATATCTAGGGACTAGTAAGATATGATTATATTGGTTGTTTACGTTTCATGCTTTCATTTTTCAATTCCTTGAGTGTTTTGACTTACTTGTTTGAGAATTTTAATACGTTTCAATGATTTTGGACCTTGTTCCTATGTTTATCTATTTTGACATTTTCATATGTCATAGTTTATAATATGCAAACATTTTAACATGTCTTTATATTATTTTTGGAAATTTGACTAAGTCACATCCCTTCAATTTGTGGCATTTGAATATGTCCCTTATTTCAAGTCTTATTAGACCATTATATTTTAATTTTCTTTTGAGTTATCCTATGTGTGTTCTTGATTTATTATTGATCTTGTGTTATTACTATCTATAAATTGTTTTGATTCACATCAAGCATATTAGGATTTGATGTGATCACATATTATGTACCTCACTGATATATCTACTTAAAAATGTTACTTCTATAGTTTACATGATCCATACATAGATTATATGGTTATATTATCCTTTTGAGGTAAGGTAACTACCATTTTCTACTTCCCTTAACCTCAAAAGGGGGGCATATTATATGGTACATTTCATAGAGGCATGGCTTAAACACCTTCATAATTTTAGAGGATTTTAGTGGGTGCATGTTATGTAAACATGTTATCCATAGTTATACTAGTTCTTAGTTTTAGATTTTAGTGGGGGTATATCATGGGAACATTTCTTCCATAATTGCAAATTTTAAAATTTGCCAAATTGCATAGTTATATGATATAGATACACATTTGTGATAACATTCTATACATTGGTACCACTATTATACTCGAGTTTCAGTTTGAGACATATATGAGGTGTATATTCCATATAAAAGATAAACTTAAATTTTAAAATCAAATCATATTTCATATTTCAAATAATTATATGGAATTTAGCATACATTAGGATGGACTTTTATGAACTATTATTGAGCCAATCTACTACATAATTGGTTCCCTTTTGACAATGTTAAGGTGATTACTTACTCAATTTTACTAATCTTATATGATGGAGTGATTAAATCATCTACTCTCACCAAATTTTTAGTTTGAGTTGACTGAGATCACTTATACTCACTAGGTTATAGGTATGATTGGGTTTCATAGTTGAACTAGTCTCAACTGATGGGTGGAAACTCACCTTTTTCCCAAAGTTAGGGGAATGTTTTCCTCATATATATATATATATATATATATATATATATGAATTTACATGTTTTAAAATTGTCCTACTCTTAGTTCCAATACTTTATATTTAAGCATCTATTCAAATAAAATTTCCCAAAGGCAATATGGTTTCATCGATATATATGTGTAACCCTAACCTTGCTTTCTTTCCATTCAAGCATTTCAAAAAATTTCAATTCCACATTATATGTGTTGACTATATACTATAAAAAGATCTTGCTTGCAATTTAGTCATTAGTAAATCACTCAAGTAGGACTCACACAAATACAAGGTGTGTTATACACACCTAGGTACACATTCATTTTCATTTATACTAGAAATTTAATTAATAAGTTAAATGGGGAGGAAATTTAGACACTAAATATGATTATATATCACTGCATTATTGTATACTTTGTAAGTAATTCTCATGGTTATACCCTTTAGTTTATATACCTTCCCCTTATTGAAAATCTCACATCCATTATATCTTTGCTTGTTTCTTATATCCTAGTTAGACCATATGTTATTATAATTATAAATCATTCTATGTTACTCAAAATTATATAAACCTATTTATTATCATCCTCTACAAGTCTTGGACTTGTACCTATTTTATAGCCTCCCAAACACTTGGGCCCTAGTTAGATGACTACATCGACACTAGTGTCATGTGCCAAACTAAGGATCCAGTACCCTGAGTTCATAAAATTTTCAAATGAAATAAATCCTTATGGTTGACCTAAGTGATTTAATTTGATATGTTTCCAAAAGGGATTATTATATATAAGATCAATCCTCATTCATTCCTCACATAGTCTAGACCTAGAAATTCACAATGTAATTTACAAAAAACACTAAATAAAGCATTAAAATGAGAAAATATTCCAAATTATTTCCTATATTAATATTATTAATAGGGATAAATCATTTAAAATTCTAAATTACTAAAGGATCATTTTGTGAGCCATATTTTCCAAGTTACAATTCAAGTCACTCTATGTACTTAATTATCACATGTTGCATCCTTATACAAACAAAAGACAACATGTAGGTGATAAATACATAATTTTTAATCATTATTCAAAGTATTTTATATGTAGGTAATGCCCATTAACATAGGGGTCCTTGGGTAAGCTTGACATTGTGTGCCCATTAACCCATTTTTCCCATAATCACTCTAAGGGTGAAAAAGCTAGGGTTTGATCATTTTAAAAATAATGAAAACATGTGCATGAGATATGAACATACCAAAGAAAAGGTGATATAAAAATTATAAGTCTCAGGGTGGTCACATCTATATCCATTCATATTCCATACTAGACACCTGAATCTAATTTAGTCACCAACATTGATGCAATTGTCTAGATATTATACAAGCATTGAGGCCACTTATTAGAAATTTCTAGAATATAATGATTTATATAAAAGACAAATATAGTTTATTTATATCATGTTCCATTTCATATATACATGTTCATAGTAAAATATTCATTATGATATCAATCAATAGTTTTGCTTTCTATTCATATATCAATATTATAAATTTAGGATATTATTTATCTAAGTTTGAAATTAATTATCCTATTATATATTCATTTATCATCATTTTTATTATTAATTTATATATTATTAACCGTATACTATATTTAATCATCTTAATTTATGAAAAAATAGTTTTTAAATGAGGTTTAAGAGTATAATTTATAGCAAATAGATAGAAAATAGGAATAGAAAGGACATGCAAAACTAAAATAAATATCCATAAAGATAACATTTAGGGAGATAATATGTATATTTAAGTATTTAAGAACCAAAATTTTGATGCATAAATCCTTATTAAAAATAAAACACTCTAATCAAGTGGGAAAGGGTAAGAACTTTCAACATCAAGGATCTATATAACCCCACCTAGAAGGTATAAAAATAAGCTAAAAATTGAAGTATAAATATCATCCCATGAATTTTAATATGGATTAAAACAAAATTATGATAAATTACTGATACATTTTCCCCACTCCTCAGGACCCACCATAGAGTCATCAATCTATTATAAATATTGGGGACCAACATGAGAGACTAAGTGGAACTAGAATGTAGTTTAGATAAATAAATGAAGAGAGACCTCCTATCCAATTAAAATAGTCTACCACACCTCAATGGACCTTGGATATATCATAAGGACAAATTTAAAGTTTTAGTTTTGACTAAAATAGTGGGTGTGCTAAATTGAGATCACATCTTTTGGTGTGATCTAAATTTTAATATAGAGTTTTACATTTTAAAAATGTGTTTAATTAAAATAATATGGCTGATAACACATTTATATTTTTATATTTTATACCTCCATAAAAAAATTTAAAAATAAATCATGGGTCTTAAACATGACTAACATAATAGAGCTTGCATCTGGACATTAAATAGGGGAAACCAAAGACCATGATGGTTTAAAACATCTAGACTTGTACCATAGAAAAGAGTAAAATATTGAAACTAACCAAAGTGTTCCTTAAGTGAAAAATAAAGGGAGATATTGGGTATCATTCAATATCTATCCATGTGTAAATATGTGATATAATGAGGATATGCTATTAGTTGACCATAAGAAGGGAAATTTTTGCTTTAGAAGTGACTTGGCAAAAAGAAAGATCTAAAAATACACGAGAAATGTAAATTAAATCATAAAAATGAAACCTAAAGGAAGGAATCACTATTAAATATGGAAATCATGTCGCTAAAATATCAATACAAAATTTAAAAAGGTCTAGCACAAACACTAATAGGAGGAATAATTTGAAAATAGGGAGAGCATATAAAGATACCAAAAAATATAAAAGAAATACTAGTTAACTATAAGATGCAATAAATTTAAAATTTTAAAATAAAATACTGAATCATCCCAAAAATGAAGGAAATGGAGTAATAAAACCCAAAGGTGATATCAAATATCCATAATGGAAACTAAGCCCAACTAAATAATTCAAAAAAAGTAAAGATGAAAAATAAAAGACCACATCATCTTAAAAAGGAAGTGGAGCACTAAAAATTTGAAGGTGATACCAAATATATAAAATTGAAACTAATACTAACTATAAGTTAAATAATAATATTTAAAAATAGAACCTGAAGGTGTTAAATATAAAGTGTTGAAAATAAAATATCATGGTACAAGAAAGATATATATAATGAGCATCATGTATCATAAATATGGTAATGTAAGGTAAAATCATATAATAAATTGTATGAAATAGTGAAATATATTATCACAATAAGCATGAAATTTTTATATACAAATCATATATAACATCTATAAAATATCACTGTAACTGATATCTAACTCAAACCATTATCTCTTCAACATTTTTTAGAGTCATGTAAGGACTTCCTTGCAGACAAGATTTAGAAACAATGTAGGCACACTATAATGAGGACATATATCCTCCTAATATGAATAAAATAGGTGAATAAGAGGAAGTTCCACTCATGAATCAGGTGGTCAAACATATTATAGTCTAATAGGTGGCTATGACCATAGAAGAGGATTTTCCTCAATCCTATATGACCATGTGAATCCTACTAATGATATTGAGGAGCATGCCTAAAAAAATATAAAATGTTATTTAATAACTCTAATCTTATACATTAAATATGTAAAACTTTCATGCCAAATAAAATATACCTCCCCAATTTTGGTGATATCTGTAGGGTGACATGTTTAGATGAAGAATAAAATTAATTTCCTTGAGATGATGTACATCTATATATTACTAAAGAGTTTGATAATTAGTTAGATATGCCTAATATTAATATGGGAACAACAAGGTCACTTATGATTATGAAAATGTGCTAGCTACATAGCCATGGTAGGAGCTTGGTTTTTTATCCTCTAATGTGCTAAAAATATCTATTAAGTTATACACTCCAAATCTAAATGATCAACCTATGGACCAATTTTCTCATAGGCCAAAATGGGTCAACTCCCTATATTTATAATCTTGTATAGGGTATTTTATAATGTCATAGGGTATGTTGTAGTTCATTTGATTTCATTTCATATGTTATTCTAGTCTTGGTTATGGTCCCATTTAATCCTTGTGTCATTTGATATCTTAGGAGTCATTTGAGAGTCATATATGCAAGTGGAAAGTTTTCATGGTGTTAAAATAGTAAAGATAATGAAAATGGCATGAAGAAGCCTCAAAAAGTTCATTCAGAGATGCAAAATTCTAGGAATAAGCTTTGTGAATCTAGATCATCATCAAAACATCATGAAGAACCAAAATGGATCAGTTCACTTGGGTATTTTATAAATATGATCAAAAAGCCTTGTGTGACCATTAGACCATGAATGATAAATGTACTTAGTGCTAAGATTATTCTCTATAAGTTTCATATCTTGATGAGTCTTCTATCTCTAGATCTAATCCTTTAAAGATTAGCTTTCTGAATCTAAGGGGCCAGGCCATCCTACACATCACATGGAAATGAGTTTATTAGCTTATTTGATTTTTTTGAAATTCACCTAAGAAATCCACATGAGCTAAATGATTTTATTTCGATGAATTTATTTATGCCAAGAACATCCTCTTAAAATTTCATTCTCATGTGAGCTTCCTAACACAAGTTATAAGCATGTAAAGTTAACTTACAGAATGAGACATTTGCACGAGTGTCAAATTTAATACACATTAGAAATCCATTGGAGTTAAAAGTGTGATGGTCTCTCAGATGTAATTGATAGTCACATGGGCATATTTTATGTTTTCATGAATGTGAAACTTAAAACATATAAAAATTCATTGAAGTTTATATTTAATAGTTTCATGAACATCAATGTCAGTTGTGCGAACATCATTTGAAAGGTGTACAGATGTCAATTTTGAGCCTCTGAAGTATCCATTGGATTTAAAATATTGGTTAATAGTAGATCTTATGGTCCATGTTGCATTTTACATCTTGATTTTATGATATGATATGGGTCAAAGGGTCAAGGAGCTCAAGAGGCCACCATGTGGCATAAGAATGTAAAGCTGACAGACTGATAGTAGATCTTGAGTGAAAATGTGAGACTACAAATTGGCCCCAAATTGGATAGATATTTACAAGTCAAAGTTAGATAAATGACTCATGGTCATTCATATTGATTAGGATCAATGATGCAATATGGGTTAAAGGGTCAAGATCTAACAGTGAGGATCCATAGGACCAATAAAAATAGAGATAAATAGGCACAATTTGATTAGTCTAAGTCAGTTTATGACATACAAGGTAGAACCAAAGGATTAATTTTTTACAAAAACAAAAATTTCTTGTAGGTTCATCAATCAAACACCATGAAGTGGTCACAGTGATGTAGTTAGGTATAAATGACCACCATCAAAGATTAATAAGGACCTATGGTCTAAAGTTTTGAGGTTTGTAGTGTTGTTTTATGACTATGTTCATTTTATTTAAATAAGGGTCCATGCATAGATGAATTATTAGTTTTGGTAAAGATAGAATGGGTCTAATTTAGACATAATAGGATACATAAAGGGGCTTTATAGTATATAAATCTACATCAATATAATGACTATAGAAAAACTAATAGTCTAAGATTGGTTTTCCATATATAGTGGACCTATGAACATGAGCACAAGTTTGAGCATGATCCATTTTTAAAAATAGATATCATTACAAAGGATTCCACAAAGGCATACATGTACACTTCATTTTCAGAACCATCTACATGAAAGGGACCCTTCTTTCCACTTTTTCACACCATGATAAACTAGTCAGGATTAGTTAACAAAAAAATGAAATTATAACAAATGGATCTAATTGTTGTAACTACATTGATGCTAGAATTTAGATCAAAAAAACTTGATCTCATAATTATAAATTTTGGGGAGCATCAATGAAGGAATACTATAACTATATAATTGACTGAAGTGATATGGATCAATTAAGAAGATTGAATGAACATAATTATATAAGTAGTTATAACTGTGGTTCAAATAAAGTTGAACTCATTTGGATTCCCATTTAGACTTCTCTTTTTTCACTTATCTCTTGAATGCTATAAGTAGCTACCATTTTTTATTTTTTAAATAAAATTCAACTTCATGTATGGTAAATCCCTACTGGATTGATGTCATATTTTACCTTTTAACGTTAATGCAAATTTGATTTTGAGTTCTTAAACAATTATCTAAGTGTGTAAGTGATGTATGGTGATGCAAAGTGTTAATTACCTATCCTTTATTCCCTTATCAATCCATGTTTATGCAAGAGTTACTACTCTAATAGGTCATATGAAGTGTTTCAAGTGTATGAGCCTCTCTTTTAAGTGTATAATGAGTCTTAGTGTCTGCAAATAGCCTATGGTTCACTTACCTTAGATAGCTCTCATGCATCTCACCTCCATATTGAAATACTCATGTTAGAATCCATAGGACTTATAAGTTAGTTTTTTAAACCTTATTCCTTAGCATCGGAAATTATGATGATCATATGAAAGACATTTTGGTGTATCAACCCCTTAGATTAGTTTGTGATATTTGGTGATAATAGTTTTGGCATGCCCAGTGGGACCAAGGTCCAAAAGGATGGAAATATTGTTTGTGTGTCTTGCCACTATTAGGTTTTGGAAGAAAGCAATCTACCACCAATCCCAAATGATAAATTTTGGTTATAAGTAGTCTAGGTATCTTTAGTTGAAGTGTTAATTAATTTTACATCTTATTTGATACATGATTCTGACATGAATAAATATGGTAAGTAATCCTAACATGGACCTTCTTATTAGCCTTTTTATGAACCACATTATACTCCCAAATAGTCATATCAAAATGGTTATCAATCTTATGAGCCATGGTGGCCATATAATCCTTTATTATCCCCCCATATAGACACTATGTTATTGGTCAGCCCTATGAGGAAGGATACCAAGATACTTATAAATAAATGCCTCCCTATCAGTCCCAATATGAGCCCTATCAATCATACAATGATGCCTATGAGCCTTAAGAGTACTCCTATGAGTCTTTCCATGAGGAATCATATGTTTACATGGATTTTACACAAAGTTATTACAAGACAAGGTATAGAATCCTAAAAATTAAAATACAACAAAATGAATTTGATCTTGCTCCCCATCATTACCCTCCTCTTCCTTCACTTTTTCCATCTTATATCAAGTATTTTTTGGTATTTATACCATATTTTATAGTTAATTAAGATGAAATGATAACATGGGATGATGAGTATGATGTGCTCCCTAATCATTTCATGGAATGGTTAAGAGGTGCTACCCAAAATTATATGCAAAAGTTGGAGACATTTGAAGATATATAAGGAACTCAATGGGAGATCAAGGAACAAATGGACCTGGTAAATGAGTGCCTTCAATGTTCAATAGATAGACTGAGTATGTGAAAATGATAAAGAGATAAAAAATTGAACATGATACTATTAAATAATTATAAGAAAGCTATTTGAAATGTGAGGTTCATGTTGATGCAAATGTTTGTCCTTATAATTAGTCTAATAAGTCACTTCCTTATGAGTTGACTAGTGTAATACTCTTTCAAAAATCCACTCTCAACCACTCTCCTACCCATCACACTCCATCCCCAATTCATAAATCTTTCACTACATCTCATATTCCATATCCTTCACTTGAGCCCATCTTGAGAAAAGAAAGTGTAGAGGATAAAATCCAAGCTAAGGCTAACCAAGAGGATGCTATGAGTGACTATGAAGAAGAAATCACCATAGGGGCTACCTTGGTGAATAAAAGGGAAATCCTACCTTCTTGAATAAATAAAAATATATTGAAGACTCTTTTGTAGTTATCCATGAGGAATGTGGAAAAGACTTGAAGAAAGAGGGATTGGAGGACCATATCAAGCATAAAGTGGAGTGTACTATCAAGGAAGAAGGCCAAGTCACTCCTTAATAAGTTTCAATTCTAAGAGAGACTCATGAGACCAAGAGAGATAAAATAGCTCTTGAAAATGACACTCATGAAGTGGATGAAAATTACTTGTGGTAAAAACCTAATGCCATATATAAAGAGTTTGACAAGTTAGGTGAGTCTCTTTTTTATCCAAGAGATTATATGTCTAATGACAAGGTTTATAATGATACTAATTATCATTTTGATAATTATGCCATCAAGCATAAAAATGAATCTCATTATACTAATTAAGAATCTTATATCATAGAGTAATTTGATGATGCTAGTGTCCAAAAGATTGTAGACATGGAAAGTGATTTCAAGGCAAAATTTATTGCACCTAAATAATAGTAAAGAGAACCACCTGATATTTAGCCATATTCAAAGGTATTAGATCATGAGGAAGAGCTTGATGCTTCCAAACATCAAGTACAATCTATTAAGGAGAAAATCAAGGCTAAGAGGATTGTCATATTTTTAGAGTTGTATATTAAGGTCTAAATACATGTGAAGGTGGAGAAAAGTTTTACATGGAGGAAAATGACCAAGATTGGGTGGACTATGCAAATCTCCTTGATGAGCCTGAAGAATTTATATTTGAGAAGAAGCCCAACCTCATTAAGAGTAGTATGGAAAATATAAAGGCATGCTTTATTCAACCACCATTAGAGGTCATGGTTGAGGAATTGTATGATAAAGTTAAGATTGTTTGGATGCAATAAGTGTTCATTTCTATAAATACCCTATTTGGATCTACTTGGGTTTCATTGAACATCATGATAATGAAGTTGGTAAACACCATGAATAAGATGGAGGCATCAATATAAAGGATCAAAAGGGTACATGTCTCATTCAACCTTTCATGTCATAAAGCAAGAGAGGTGTCAAAATTCCCCTTTGATCTTGGATGAAGTGTTCATATTAGGTTAGTTAGTTCTTGAGTCAATTTGTTTAATTGTGCATGTGTGTCACATAAGTGTTCATGAATCACATGTGTGTTCTTTATTAGGTTTCTTGCCTTTTGTGTTGCTTATTACTTATCTTTCCTTATGTTTTATATGTTCTTAAATTCAATTTGTATGTCAAACCTATTATACATGTGACTTTAGAGCCTAATGGATAAGATTAGGCAACTGTTCATGGCATAATAAGCATGCCATCCTTGTGAAATCACCAAGACTATTGACCAATTTTCCCATAGGCCAAAATGGGTTAACCCCCTATAGTTATAATCTTGTATAGGGATATTTATAATGTCATAGGGTATGTTGTAGTTAATTTTATGTCATTTCATATTCCATTCTACTCTTGGTCATGGTCTAATTTAATCTATGTTCTATTTGATAATTTAAGACTCATTTTAGAGTCATATATGCAAGTGGAAGGTTTTCATATTATCCAAATAATTAAGAATCAATAAAGTAATAATATAACTATGCAATAGACTTAAGTGACATGGATCAATTAGGAAGCTTGAATGAGAATAATTATAGAATTACTTATAACTATAGTTCAAATGAAGTTAAACTCATTTTTATTCCCCTTTGGACTTATTTTTTCCTACTTATCTCTTGAATGATATAAGTAGCTACCATTTTGGAATTTATAAATAAAATTACACTCCATGTATGGTGAATCCCTACTATAATGATGTCATCTTTTGCCTTTGAACATTAATGCAAATTTTATTTTGAGGTTTTGAATAATTTTTGAAGTGTGTAAGTGATGTATGGTGATCCAAAGTGATAATTATCTATGCTTTATTCCTTTATCCTTTAATTTTTGTGCAATATTTTCTATTCTAATAGGTCATATGAAGTGTTTTCAAGTGTATTAGCCTCTGTTTTAAGTTTACAATGAGCCTTAGTGTCTACAACTAGCCTATGGTTCACTTACCTTAGATAGCTCTCATGCATCTCACCTCCATATTTAAATACTCATGTTAGAATCCATAGGACTTGGAAGTTAGTTTGTGTGCCTTATTTATTAGCATAGGAAAGTATGATGGTCATATGGAAGACATCTTGGTGTTTCACCCAATTATATTAGGCTCATTTCATGCAATTTCTAACTCTTTTCCCTATAAGAAAGTGGTTAAGTAGGTGTGAGCATTTCAAGATACATCTAGGGAGTTATCCCTTAAATATATAGGCTCATTTGAAATATAGGTACACTCACATAGCTATAAATGTTCTCATGTTACCCAAATTTTAAAGAATTTTGAACAAATTCTTCTATGGTGAAAGATTTGGTGACAACACAAACACTTTGTGAAGCTCACAAATTGGTCCTCCTTCAAGGTTGGTAGGCATGTTTTTGGAGCGAATCTATGAGGAGGGACACACACACACACACACACACACACACACACACACACACACACACACACACACACACACACACACACACACACACACACACACACACACACACACACACACATGCCAAGAGTGTCATCCATATCATCAACATCATTAAATAAATCAAAAAGTTTAGTAAAGTAAAAAGTCATTTTATTATATCAATTTTCAAACACACTATTAAGAGACTGATAAATAATATGTGAAATGTGTGTAATTTAATAATAAATTAGATCATTGACCTAATAGGGATAAGCCAAAAGAGTGTGAGTTGAGTGATATAAGTGGGAGGTCTTTGGGTCCATTCCCTAGGCTAACTACCTCTATAGCACCATTCCCACACTAAACTCTTATAATTCAATCATGAGGGTATTTGATGTGGTGGGATAACCATCTCAGTTTTCAATGTGATAGGGGTTGGTAAGTTTCTTGAAACCTATGTTCAATGTGATGAGGTAAGTCCATAGTTTAAGGACAAGACTAATCCTCATAGTCAGTTCTAGATCCAATTAAATAAAGTATGTTACCCAATATTTTAGACCCAATGGGGATAGCCTAAAGGTCTAAGATTTGAGTGTTAGAAGTGGGAGGTCTTGAGGTATATTCCCTAGTATAACAAATTTTATAGCATCATTCTAATAAGAGGCTCTAATGGATTATCAGTAAGGGTATATGATACAATGGACCAGCTGACTCAATGTTCAATGTGATGGGGGTTGGTATGTGGCTTGAACCTTATGTCTATGGCTATGGCTACTAATCATAGCCATTTTTAGGTCTAGTTAAATAAATTGTGTTACCCAACATTAGACCCATCAAGGATATCTTATTTGTTTATTATTTGATTTCTAAAAGTGGGAGGTCTTTGGGTCCATTCTCTAAGATGACCACATCTATAGTGTTATTACCACACTAGGCTCTGATGGGTTAGTCATGAGGATACAAAATGTGGTGTACTAGTTGACTCATTATTAAATGCAATGGGTGTCGATATGTGGCTTGAAACATATGTTAAAAGTGATGAGGCAAGTCTATATTCCATAGTTAGGACTACTCTTCATAACTAATTTTAGCTATGGTTAAATAAACCATACTACCCATCATTTGGATCTAGCGGGGATAACCTAGCAGTGTGTGAGTTGAGTGCTAAAAGTGTGAAGTCTTGGAGTCCATTTTATAGGTTGACCACCTCTATAGTTTCATTCCCACACTAGGCTCTAAGAATTCAACCTTGAGAATACCTAATGTGATTGACCATCTGGCATGATGTTCAATGTGATGGTGGTCAGTATTAGATTTAAACATATGTTTAGTGTGATGAATTAAGTCAATAATCTATAGATATGGATAATATTCAAATCTAATTTTATATTCTATTAAATAAATAATGTTAACCAAAATTTAATACTAGGTGGGGATAGCCTAGTAGTGTGTGAGCTGAGTGATAGAATTTGGAAGTCTTGGGGTCTATTCCCTAGGATGACCACCTGTATAGAATCATTCTGATGCTAGAATATTTCAATTTAACTATGAAGGTACATGATATGATGGATTAGCTAGATTAGTGTTTAATATAATGAGGGATGGTGGGTGGATTGAATCCTATGTTCAATGTGATAAGGAAAACCATAGTCCATGGCTAGGTATACTCTTCATAGCTAGTTTTGGAACTAGATAAATAAATCATGTTACCTAACATATTTTTTTATGAAGAGATGTGGGTGTGTTGGTAAATTAGTTTGGTTATTTCCAGTCCCATCTAGGTTCAAATCTTATTAGGCATGTGAGGTCAGCTATACTCATTGGTGGGATTCTCTAGGTTAGTTATGGCCATTGGTAGTAATACAATGGTTAATCACTTGGGTATTTGGGCCCCCATTGTGTTTAAGATTGGTTCATAACTATGGTAAAAATTGATTACCAATCAAGAAAAAATAATAATAATAAATGGGATCCATATTAGATCTATAAATATAAATTAAAGAAGGAAAAATGTCATGAAATTTTGAAGGATCAGGAGCACTAGGTTGAAAAAAATATACTAAGTTAATGCTAGATGAAAATGATAATTGATCATAAGAGAACTAAAATGAGGAAAAATAACCTAGGATTTATATATCCTTGGCTTGGGCATATCCAAAAATTAAAGGGTAATATAAGGTTTATTCATCATCATAATTAGGAGTACAAAGATCCACATTAAGTGATTCAATATATGATTTTAGAGCTTATGTGCATAAGTATAACTCATCTGGTTGATCATAGTTTTCATCTAAACACTTTGGGTCTAGGTGAAAATTTGGATTCTAAGATAGAATTCACTATTTTACCATACTTGGCCAAATTTTCAAAGTGGCCAGGAAGAGCTGAGTAAGTAGTTTGATGATGGAATATCTCACATGTGTGGACATTTTAGGAGAAGATGGAAATATGGTTTTGTTCAATTTTGGACCTAGTTTATTTGTGCTAGCTTTTATATCATGCGATATAGCACATAAAAATATATGCATATGCAAAGTTGGGCTCTTAGGTGATTTGACTTTGTTTTCCCATACTTAGCCAATTTTGTAATGATGTAGAAAGAGTCAAGTGAGAATTTTGATGGTGTCATATCTTACATGTGTGAAGGTGTGAAGATAATATAATCATATGGGTTTATTAAATTTTAAACATAGTTAATTTTTTCTAAATTAAGGATCATCTACTAAAGTATGAAAAAAATTATGGATTCTCAAATATGGCCATTCAGGAAGATTTGGACATAGTTGGCTTTGTGATACAAGTTTTTGAGAAGTATTTCTAATGGTTTTATATCTTCTATGTGAGAGTGTTTTAAGATCTATGTCTCACATGGCTAGATTATCCTATGTGAAGAGATCATTTGGTCCAAATTTGAGATCATACATTGAAGCACAAAATAAGTTATTAACTATCAAAAATGGTTCATCATATTGATAGGGTCCCCATACTTAGTCATTTTTGAAAGTGTTAAAGTTTTATAAATATTGATGGTGCACATTGATTGAAGGAATTAGGAGGAAGTGAGATGAGTATAGGTGCATGATGTTTAATGACTAATCAAAGGTATATGATAGTGATCTAATGGCGAGTGGGTGTTCATACAATTGATCGAATGGTGAGCATTGATCATTAAAGTATTGATTGATCTATAGAGATCGATGGAGCATGTTAAGTCAACATTTTAGCTTTACATGAGAAGAGATCAAAATGATAAATGTTTAACATCTAATAATTGGCACCTATACATTAAAGATTGATCAAGAACAATGGTGCATATTTGATTTGAGTAGTAATTCCATGAGATTCAAGCATTGTGTTCGAAGGTTAACTATGATCGTTTGAGTTCAAATATTTGAATTTAACATAGGAAAACTAGATATTTGTATTTCATCCATATATTTTGATATAATTCAATTTTTTTGGTGTTCTAAAAGTCCAATATGAAGATGACTCCATGGAAATTATAATTAACCTAATTTGAAGACTTGAAAGTGAGTAAAATCAACTATATTGAGCCTATAAGTTGATCGTGTGTTTGTGCTTGTTCTGTATTAGACCTAAGAAGGATATCCAAGATTGTATTGATGTTGTTTCCATGTCTCATGTTGAATTATCTATTTGGGAGTTTTGTAGACTTCATAAGGATTCTTTATGTGTAGTTTGGAGGTGTGATCAATTTATCTTGAGTATGATAATGATTAATAAATTGACTAAGTTTGTTCATGATGACTAGGTGCACTAAGTCAATCTTTATGTTTTTGGAGAGTATATAGAGGTAAGATAAGTT
This sequence comes from Torreya grandis, assembly GCA_037957365.1. Taxonomy (NCBI): domain Eukaryota; kingdom Viridiplantae; phylum Streptophyta; class Pinopsida; order Cupressales; family Taxaceae; genus Torreya; species Torreya grandis. The sequence goes on along the minus strand of JARHVA010003679.1, from coordinate 1,190,005 downwards.
AATTATGATCATTCAAGGATGTCAAAGTGGACATAGGGAGTGGACCCATGTATTTAAAAGTGGTTCTATGTTCTTTTTTGGCTCAATGGAGTTTTAAAGGAGAGAATGGGTTCACATGAGACCTATAAGGATTGCAAGAGCCTTATTAAAAGGTGTAGTTCCTTAAGGGTGTCCCATAAATTCTATGTCTAACCTATGAATATATTATTGATCCATGTATTGATATGATATATTTATTAAGGGATAATGCATTCATAATATCCATTAAGGGTAGTGATTATCATTTTTTCTCTATAAAAAGTGGAACCAATGATGTTGGGTTTTAGACTTCGTATGTGAGACTAAGGATCAATTAGAGAGAAGATTGTTTGTGTTTTATGGAGTGAAGGAGGGGTAGAGTGGCTTGAGTATGTGTTGAAGATCATAATATATTGAATATTATTTTTATTACATGTTGGTCATAATTTTGTTGGTAGAATAGTGCTCTTACAGATTGAGTGTGAGTGAAGGTGAAGAGTGATTATCAAAGGTCCATCATTAGGTGTTGTTTACATCAGTTTAGAGGTGTATTTTTTAAAAGGTGTTATTGTGGTATCTCAAAATATAATGTGGTTGTATCCTCCTTGCAAGGTGACACTTGTTAAAATGTTTGGCTATATTATAACTCAGCTAGAGAGGTGTGATAGCAGCTTGTGGGATTAGAGTCTCACTAAATAGGGATTATAGTTCCTTGATCATCTGTATATGGTATAAATTGGATATGGTAATTATAGGATAGTATTCCAATTAATTTTTCTAGTGGGTTTTATTCTCCAAGAGGGTTTCCCACATATGTCATGTGTTATTTGATTGATCTTGCATTGTCTCTCTTGATTATTTTTATGAATGATATATATGCTTCATGAATGTTTGTGGTAACTAGTTAAGTATTTTTAAATATAAAAATTTAATTTGGATTATTTGGACTCACTGATTCACCCCCTTTTAGTGATTTTACCTCTAACATTATTCATAGAATTGACCATAGAAGAAAAAAAGTCATCAATTACCCTTTTGCTAAAATGGAGACACAAAGTATGTGGAAATTAATCTATGATATTAGGGGGATGGTTTGTTGTTTTTATTTCCAAGATAATATCATTGAGTTCATTATCATTGGGATTGAGTAGGTTTGATGGGATGTTTGCCACATGTTCAGGATGATCACTATAATATATATTTGAATTTATAAGGTAGTTAAATTATTGATACTCATAGAATGAGATACTAGGTAAATATTAAAGGTTATTTATTTAATATATATTATATTCTTGGAATTATTTTAAATTTAAAGGGTTGGTATCACCTTGTACCTTATACATAGAACCCATTAAAGGAAGCATAAGGCATTAGCATGGGTAATATGTTATGACCATCATGCAATGAGTATAAGGATGGTTGATAAATATTTTATAAGATAAATAAAATTTAAATATCATAACCATAATTAAAACATGATGTGAGGTACCATGATAAGAATCCAAACACATTTCAATTGATTCATTTATCTTTGGTCATATCCTTATCTTATGTTACAGATCGACTTAAGGTTATATTATGAATATCATAAGGATCTGATGAACTCAAAAGAAGTGACACTAGTGACATAACCTTCATCATTAAGGCTTCATGTTTTTCACTAAAGACTTATCCTCCTCATTAAAAGAGTGAGGGTTAATTATGTTTTTAATAACATTAATAGTTAGTGGGGAAGAGGTTTCATATTGATTTTTAGCTTGTTGATTTTTTTTTGGATGATGAAGAGGGTTGATAGAAATTACAAGATGATTATTATTTTGGTTTAGTGCTTCAAACTTGAATTTGGACTCTTTAACACTAATAACCTTGTCATAATATTTTTATTTTTATCTAATCATGGATTCAAGATTAAAGTTGTGTCCAAGAAATAATTCAAGTGTTAGAAGTTTAATTTTATTGTAATTTTCATGAGAATGGCTATAATTAACATGAAAAAAATGAATATCATACCAACAGTATATAGGAAAATAATTATCAACATCTCTAGGTGAGGGTATATAAAGGTGTTTCCTAAGTTCACTAATAGTAATATGTTGGTGGACTTCATATGTGGTAAATTATTAGGGAGGAAGATGAGACTATAAGGAACTTCCCACTATGGGTTTGGAAGAGTCACTTTATAAGATTTTCCTAGTAGAATGTCATGAATGGTTATATTAGGATCATAATTATTTGTGATACCATCATATACATCATTCTTACTCTTAGGTCTCAAAAGCATTTTAGTTCATTTTTTTGGTTGGAAAGGCTCAAATTGTCTTAGGAGATGGTCTTATCATTTAACCTAATTTAAGGATTCCTCTAAGTATTTTGGAGATAAGGGCATAACAATTCATTAAAATTAAATTTTAAATTCAATAGTAAATATGTGTAAGAGGTTTTATTCCATCATATTTTTCTCAAATTTATTAGCTAAGGGTTTCCAACATTTAATGAAAATTTAAGCAGTCTCATTTTCCACTTGATTACCATTGATAAACTTAGCTACATTTTTTTAGGAAAATCATTTGATTTAAATACCAATGAATTAATTAAGTATTTTAATCTAGATATAAAGTTAGACTTAAGATTATTTTACCATTTTAAAGCATCACTAGTTAATTTTATGACTAATAGTTTGGTAGCCAAAAAGATTTTAATTCTAATATATTCCTTATAAGTATTACAAAATACTTTAAAATTTAAATTAGGATCAATAGATAAAATAGAGTATCTCATTAGCACAACTTAATTAATTTTAATTCCATAATTCTAAGGGACTCAAGGTTCATTTTAAAGGTGTATAATTAATTTATAATGAAGTGATTGTATCATAATGAGTTATATAAGTGAGTCTTTAAGGGAAGGTGGGGGTATTTTTACTTGAAATTTACCATTTAACATGTTGAGGCCTAGATTATGTATAAACATAATATTTCCAAACTCTATAAGTTATTTATGCTTTCTCTCTTACAAGAACCTATCTAGTCTTAATCTCTCTAAGTGCATGTCTTAAAGAGTGCACTAGGAAATGGGTGGGTATACTATTGGTGATTCATAGGATTATTGTCCCATATAGTAACACTTTATATTTTTAAAAACTTCTCCTATGTACTTCCCTAAGCATTACCTCCTCTCTTGTACACTACTACAAGCATTTCATCACCTTCCTTATCACTATTCTAAGACTAAAATCCTTTTTGATAGTTTATATTAAATTATCATCCTAGGCCAACCCTATATTCAAATTTTCAAAAACATGTGACTATCCTAGGTTAGGTTTGGCTGACTTAGACTAAGACCTACCCTATTTTTAACAAGTAATGATATAGAGTCAATTTGGCCAACCTTATCAACTAAACTTTTAGAAAATTTAAAGGTTAGGTTTACCTATATATACATATCCATTTTTTTATTTATTATGAAGAGAATAAGAAGAATAGTGTATAGCACATCTGCTTATCCAAAATTATACTTGAGGAGCATAACTTAGGGTTTCAATATTTTCTTTGAATATATGGATCTTATCTTGTGGACAAGTCTTTTAGATGCATAGAAAATTTATATAGCCTAAATTTGAATTATCCTTTTTATCCTTACATACCATAACAAATTCTTGAGAAGAACCTTGGCCAAGGGAGGGATTGAGGCTCTATGGGTTCATCTTCAAAGGTAAGTATTCCTAACTTTGGTCCTCCTTTGTAAGAGTAGATAGATTAACAATTTTACTTCATTCCCATGCATTAGGATTTCCTATACATTAACGTAAGTATAGATCTTCTACATGTTTAATTTTTATGTGTAGCACCCCCACTTTATGCCAAAAGCTTTGGTGAGCACTAGATTAGACCTTAATTTTTGTTTAGTTAGTGATTATGAAAACATAGGACTTATGTAGGGTTATCACATGGTGTTACTTGACTAGAGGCTTTAAAACCCTCTCTAGTGATGTTATTATGGTAAGAGATCCATTGGTTAGGTCTAGTGGATCTATCTTGGTCATGAACCTAAATATCTAATGTATTAATGATCAAAATTGTAAGTAGGATTTATTTATTTGAGATAAGATTGACTAATAGATTAGTTGCATTTCCCTTTGTATAAATTATAGTGATCCTAATGTGAATCAAACCCTTGTAGGTTTTATTTCACACTTTAATTTTAACATTATATTATATATTTATATTTTTATAGTAATGTATCAAACCTATTATTATAGTTCTAATAATTTATGTGTACGTTTAACACATACTCACTCCAAAATGAATCTATTCTATCTATGTAGGTCTTATCTAAATATAGCTGATTAGATCAACCAACTCGACATAGTCTTCTTATTCAATTCCATATTTGCTTATAGAGTTGAAATAACTGACTATGTTTGTAATTATCATCTTTCATAATACATGTATACAAACATAGTCAATCCAATTGACTGTGTTCACAACTTAATTTTTAGCACATACATTTTGTAAACTTCCTCAATCTAGTAGACTCTATTAGAAATTTTTTTGAATCATAATTTGAGCATCAAAACATAAAATTTTCAATCCAAACATCTTCAAACCCACCAAGGTTCATTCTTACCTACTTTGTCATTTTTTGTTTTCTTTTTAAGTAATATTTTTCACAATTTTGCAGTATGTAAAACTACAACCCTATAACTAACTGGGTCGACTAGTTCGACACATTTTTGTAGCCTATTTTCTATCCTTAAGACATAGTTGACCTATTTGACTATGCTCTTACATATTTTTATTTCATCAAATAGTAGTGACCCAGTTAAATTTGTTATACTATTTGCATACAATGTCATCTAAACTAAATCTATACTCTTCAAAATCAAGAAAATTAACTTCTTTTTCCTATTAGTTAACTCACCTTTCCTTTTAGTTGCTTGCATTCTTAGAGTAACAAGCATATATTAATTAGGTGGTTTTTTTATAAAATTACTAATTTATTCACACTATTTTTCTCTTTTTTACACATTTACAAATCACTTTACACACATAAAACATTTGTCTTCCCAATGTCTACATACTTGGATTTAAACACCAAGTGGGAAGCTAACTTGCTTTCTTAGCCATGTATAAACATGTGGTTGATGGTATATATTGGTAAAGCACCTAACACCCTTATCGTTTCAAGATTGTGAAGTGAGGGGTAAACCCCATTACCAAGCTAGTACCATCATCAACATAGATTCCTTTTAGCTTAAACTCCCTAAACCATCATTAGACTACTTTCTATTTCCTTATTACAGCCAAATTTTGATCACATTAAATTTAAACTTCATTATACTTAAATAACATTTGGGAATGACCAATTAGTTAGTATTTACTTTCTTGTTACTAATTTCTCTTTGATCATTGTATTGTGTATTGTAAAACATTCATTAGCCAACATTGGTGAAAGATTTGTGTTGTGTATTCTAATTAGATCAATCACATTTTATCCAATTGCTTATGTGCTTAATGTCATTTACTTATATATTATTTTTAAAATCCTTTATCTACCTTCATAACACTATAATCCTTATCAACACAATCTCTTACATACTATTCATAATATCTACCTACAATACTAGTCAACTTGTTTGGCTGTGTCTTCTTATTTCTTGCCTTTTTTCTTTTTTAGTAATACATAGTCAACTTATATGCCTATGTCCTCTTTTTCTATGTTATATTCCCTAGTTTATAGGATATATTCAACTAATTCAATTATGTATCCTATTTATTTATTTTTCTATTCATCACCTCTTTGGCATCTTTTTCTCATCACAAATTTCCTATTTTAGGGTAATACAAAGTTGAATCCAAAAAAATGGCGAGTCTTACCCATCCTAATAGGTTTACCCAAAAATCTCTGGTGGATTCCACTCTAGATGAAATCAATGTTAATTTTTCCACTCACTTTATTAAATATGGGACTCCTCCTCATTCGTCCTCAGTTCATAATCCTTTATTCTCCTTAGAAGATGAACGTGAACTAGAGTATACACCTAAAATGCTTTTCTTCATTAATAAATTTACTTAGCATAGAGGAAAGGATATTTCAATCATATATAATCTTATGATAGGTTCTCAAGTAGAAGAACCTCTTTCACCCTCCCCTACCTTTTCTCAAACATTTGGGTGTGACACTTTCTTTGATTCTCAACCTTTCCCTTATATTTTGATGCCTTCTCACACAATGACTTCTTCTTCTATGACCTATTCAACCTCCATGCCAGGTATCTCTACTAACATGGTAGGATCAACTTATAGTGGTATTTTTGCAAACACCCTCCTCTTTAACATGCTACTAGTGTTTTTTTTCTTTTAATACTAACCATTCCACTAGTGCATATTTTTTACACATACTAATCATGATACTAGTGCTTCCTATTCTACCAATGTTTCACATGTTGCATACACTATTCAAAATACTAACCAAATTAATCAAAATTTATTATAAATACTCAATAAAATGAACATTTTTTAACCATTAATGTAAATCAAATGATGTATATGTAAAACCATATCATTTACCTTCAAAATCAACCCCAACAAGTTTCATGGGGAGTTCAAAATCCAAATGGCCCCTTACCCCCCTTAGGGATTGCCATGGTAACCTAATTACTTAACCACATCTCATTAATAAAATGATCAAACATTTCCAAAATTATCCTCTTATACCTCAAATTCCTACTACTCCTCCAAAATCTCAACTAGATAATACCTCTCACACTATCTCTACTACTCCCCCAACATCTACACACATACAAAATTCCCCAACCTTATAAAAATGTTTCTCCAAACCAATCACACTAAATACCTAACCAAATGGATTAAATCATGTAACTTAAAACCTAAAATATCAAACTATGTAAGATCTAGATCCATTAGTATCAAATACAAATAGATGAATGGATCATTCAAACTATCACTCTAATCCTAAAACTAATTGCTCCAAACTAAGATAAAATGGATGAAATACAAGAAGATTGGATTGATATTACCTTAGAATCATATTTTTGACATTATGGTTACTTGATCATGGATTATGGATTCATGGATTTGGTATGTGGATTCAAGTTCATGACATTTCCTCATAGCTTGGCCATGGAGAAATGGATTTTTGATATATAATATAGAGGGAATAATCAATGGCTAGATTTAATTATTGGGCCATTAAAATAAATGGTTGGAGATTTTCCAAGGTATTTTTAATTCCATGGAAACCTCTAGAATACAAATTTCTAAATGGGAAAGGCTAAGTTAGAGAGGATTTTATAATCAGAGAATTCTAGAATCCACATAGGGATTAATTAAGATTAGGTATGGTATTAGATAGGGATTAGTTGGGTGATTAGGGACTAGGGAGAAAATCCTAAGATTAGGCTACTATAGGTGGGTAGTTGGGTCATGAGAATTTAAAATTCCAATATAATGGATAAGTGGGATTATGATAATATAATCTATTATAGGAGGAATTAATAGATTGGTGGGGATGATATAAGGTTATTAATGAAGAATATTGAAGGGAGATGTTATTTAAATGACTAAAAGGGGTGATATTAGGATGGAATTAGAGGGAATAAATTACATAAATTGATTTATTATCAATTAATAGTAATATTAGTGACAATAAAGGAAGTGAATAGATTTAGATGCATACATTTTTTCCCTATTTGAAATGGCATTGTGAGTGGATGGAAGTGGAAGGAGTAATGGTATTTAAAATTAAAATCATTTAATATATGAATGTTAGTAGATGATGTTAGAAGATATGGTTCCCCCTATAGGGGAGATGTAGGGAAGAATGAGATGGATGGCCACTTGAAAGAGGAAATGAGGGGTGGGATGCAATGAGTAGATAAGGGGATGGGATGTGATATGTTGAGATGGATGATGAAGAAGATGAATGTAACTTGAGTAGTGAGATATATAATGATGATTTCCATAGTAAGGAAAAATTCATAGGAAATGAGGATTGATAATGTTATGGTTGTTGATACATACCAAGGGGGAATCAATCATAACATGATGATTATAAGACAAAATTCCATCAGATTTTGATGTATCCTAAACAAGGATGCATGATAGGGAGAGATGTATATTTAGATAAGATTGATTTTATAAAAGTAATGATTATTTTATCTTAATGCTGAAGTTGAGTGATATGATGAAGAAGATGATAGAGAAGAAATGATATGATCGAGTAACCAAAAGAGAAAGGAGAGGAATTAGACTACATTACATCAAATTAATGATCCATAATAGGATTAGTAGTGATGATGCTCCTAGAAAAGACACATTCAAGGGAGTGACAAATGATAATTTAACTAATAAGTGATATTGGATGGATGATGGAGGAAAATATGTATGTTTTGATATGTTGGGACCCATCAACAGGTCTAGATGATTAACAAAAAAAGTTTAAGGAGATGATTGTGAGGATGGGGATTAATTAGTAGATTGAGTTATTAATGATTGATATTATGGATCAATTATTTTATTAATTCAATACTTAAGGATAAGGAAGGTATGTTAATACAAAATAGGAGAGAGTGGTTGAGCTGACCTTAGACACATTATGTGACTATGCATTACCTACATAGTCTAAAAAGATGTGAAGCCAATGTAGTTATGACTTGGGGATAAATAACAATTGATAGAGTATAAGATGATGATGATTAGTGATTAAAGGATGATGTTAGTGATTATAGGATATGACTAAGATGATGAGATGAGGATAAAAGATTGGATGTTAGCTAGATGGGTCAAGAGAATTAGACTAGTGATGGGAATAAATATTATTAGATGATTATATAAATGATGAGGGTGTAAATGATAAAACAATCATATTTGTCATTGTAGTATATTCAATCTAATAAATACCTCACTTGGTAAGTATGTCCCATGATATAAGTAGGACTAAGAGGTCATTGTGTCAAAGTACATAACAAGGGAAAAATAGTGAACTCTACATCATCAAGGGAGCCTAAAAGCTTCATTATAGCTTTTTATATCATCATAACATCCTCATTAATTTACAAATAGACAAATATAGACATTATGAAAACAAAAAATAAGACGCATAAGATATATACATGATGTAAACGAGTCAAATAACATAGAGCATACAAGTAACACACACAAGTATCTACATGTAATGTCACAATGCATTGCCTAATGATTTGATGAGTCATTGGGTGATAGGTTGTACTAGGAAGATCATGATGTGATTGTAGACTTGGGTTAGATGTGGATTTATAATAGACTTGAATTTGGACAAGATGATCATGTTTAGGATTAGGACTTAGGTAAGGATATGGATATGGATTGGGAATAGATTAATGATGTGGATGAGGATAAGGATATGGACTAGACAAGGGACTATGATTAGGATAAAATTGTTGAAGACAATAGGAAAAGATGAATAGGAGGAAGAGATGATTAAGAAATAACACAATATGATATAATTTATAAGAAATCTAGGTAAGATAATATAGATATACAAGACATATGACAAGATGACATACAACAAGGAAACATAGATTGTTTTTGGATTTTATGGATTTTATATCTTTTTGGATTTTTGACATATTTCAATTTTTATGCCTTTTTGACTAGGTATGTACACTATACAAAAGAGGTTACTAGGAAATGGAATACCAAGCCTAAGAACTAGGACAGGGATGGATGCAATAATGGATGGTATGATAAAAGGATGATGGTGATGAAGAAAAGGGAGTGAGGATCAAGGAATAATAGAATAGGGATTGCCAATGGCCACATTGTAAAGGAACCAATTGTTTAGTTACTTGAGTGTACATTGGAGGATATGCCAAGATTATTAAAGAAAATTTCTAAAGATAGATTCCATTTCCTTACAAAGGTAAAGACAAGAATAAAGGATGGATATAATAAGATGCAAGATATGATGGTGGATGATGGGTATACATTTTAATATGAAAAGATGGATGGAATGGATGGATTTTACCCCCAAGTTTTGAGGTACAATTTAGATAATATATTATTTTACCATGATGCTAGAAACTAATTTTCATTATGGAACTTTCCTAAGGTGCCAAAAGACAAGTTTTCACCATTGAATGAATGATTTTTATTTCATTTTTTTTTTCCATTTTATTATTATTATTATTATTATTATTATTATTATTATTATTATTATTATTATTATTATTATTATTATTATTATTATTTTAGCTTTTGAGCATCTCAATTCATTAGAGATGGTTATGATATGCAATAATGTTGACACTTGAATAATATTTAGCTAACAACTATTCTATATATATGTTATGCAAAAATCATATTGTCACTTCTAGATCTAATGGGGTCCGTGTGACCTATGTTGACTCTTAATGGAGACCCCTCTAGATATCCAGAATAGGTATCTTCATCACCCATATGACGAACAATGTTTCCCAAGAAGGTGATGTGAGGTATGGATTATATTAGATTTTGATGGGGCTGTATGGTATGTGAATGAAGGATAGGATCATAATAGGATGGTGAGATGGGTGCTTTGGGGTTAGGACTGGTAGTCACATACATTATTAGAGATGTTGTGCATTGTATATTTGATTGGTGCTATATGACAAAATATTGTAGGAGATCCAAGATGCTTTGACTTTGGGGTTTATATTTTATCTAATTATTTGAAGGATTATAGGACATGTTTTTGATACTAATTTTGAAATTATTTTAATTACCCTTAATGCTTGATTTTGGGCTTCACTAGGGGAGATTGATTTTTGACTTTGATGATACCCTAGTGTCTGACATTGGGCTTCACTAGGGGAAGACACTTTTATTAGGCTAATGATTTGAATCTTCTTGATTTTAATTTATGGAATAAAAGGTTATTTTCCCATTATTTATGACTTTAGGAATATAAGTTTCAACCTTTATATTTGTGTCACATATCATATTACTCAAGGAAGAGTCCAATGATGTATATTCATGTTCATTCATATCAAGGGAGGTGACTAAGTGATCATTAATAGGACAAAAGGGGTCTATGATGGATGGAGGTGGGGGATATGATATGATGAGGTTAATGAGGGATTATGGGGTAACATGGTCCTCATAGGGGTTCCTATGAGAGCTAGTTTTGACACTATATAAAATCTCCTCAAGATCAACAAAAGGATCATTAAGACTAGTTGAAAGACATGCCTTCGATATAGGATCAAATTCATTCTAACAATCTAAAATAGATAAATCTTTAAAGAAATCTATTATAAATTCATCATCCTAATTAGGATCTAAAGATATGCTTAGTGAATAAATATCATCCAAATTAAAGGTATCTTCCAAAGGGTAGGCATAGTTATCATCTATTGCAACATCTATGAGGGATGATGTTTTTAATGAGGTATCTGATTCAGATACTAGTGTTGAACATGATATTTATGTAGATAATACTTGTGTTATGTTTGATGTTAAATCTAATGTACAATATTCATTGTCCTAATTTAAACTTTCAACATGGGATTTAGTAAATAATGGATTTTAAAAATATATGCCCATGGAAGGAATCATGAGGAATAGGTTCATGGGGAATAAACTCATCTTTGATGGAGGATTTATTAAAGATGGGGGGACCATGGAAGATGGACTCAATGTCTTGACCTTAGCTTGTAGAGGAAAGAACTTGATCTTGATCAAGAATGAAATCTTGACACTCCTCTTGTTGTTCACCCATGTATGTATACTCATTTGATTCATTCTAAATTTATATGTCACCATTCCAAATGAGTTTTTGGACATAGTTTTGAAAATTATGACATTGATTAATGGTATATCCCTAGGTTTGATTATATACATAGTATTGGTTAGCTTAATATCGATAGGGATTAGTCTTATTGGGATCAAAATGCCATATGGGTGGATAAACCATCAAGTTAGTAGAAATGAGTTGATGGAAGATGGATTCAAATTATATAGGAAGAGGAGTATTGGGGATCTTTTCAATCTGTGTCTTTGATGTAGAAGCATTAGAGTTTTGATTATATGGTTTTTGATGTGATGGGGTAGGTATAATAGTATTACATGAGGTGAATAAGATAGGATTCCCTTTTCTAGTGTTAGAAGGGGTAGATGATTAGTTATGACAAGTGGATGGAGGATGGGAATGTGACTCATATGAATGGGTTTAGACTAAAGGTAATAATGTGTGGATGGGTTTAAATTCTATAAGATATGGAGTGTTCATCTCAAGGAGTAGAGAAAGGAGCATATACATATTAGCTATGAGGCATTATTCGATCAATGAATTGACCATATTTATTTTAGATTCCATGGATAAGGATGGGAGAAAGTAAATATGATGTGTTTCACTAGCCCAAATTGTCCTGTGTAGGGGATTTAATAGAAAGACTAAAAGATGATGATAAAATGTGTGGAACAAATTTTGACCAAGGATCACTTTAGTATAATTTCATGTTTTGATTGGATATTTGATGTGATGTGACATTTAATAGAATAAGATAAGATCAATTAGACCAAATTAGTATGTGATCTAGACTATGATGAGTTTAGTTATATTTTACTAGTTGAGCTATGACAATATCTAAGATGGGATGAGGGGATAGACTATCCCAAGAGACTGATTTTGACTGGATTGATTAGATTAAGACTAGTTCAAGAATAGGTTGATCAACTTAAATAGGATGAGATGATTTGACTGATAGGATTATGATTAAGATATTGATTCAAACTTGATTAGACACAAGAAAGATATTGATGATGACCTTGATGTGGAAACAATTGTTTGCTAATGTGGATGATAATTGATGTTCTATTATTGATTTGATAAGATGATAAATATAGGAAATGGAATCAGTTAGGTGGGATTAGGTTGATAAGGTGACAAAATAAGATCAAGATAAATGATTTGTTATGGATAAAATAGATCTAGGATAAGATGTGGATGACAATATGTGATTAGGTCATGTAGGTGATGTGGATAGATGATATGAGATTAGGAGGTGACCAAGATTGGTTATAGACAAGGTGGAATAAGTGATAAATATGATGTTAGGGATGAGTAATGTTAAGGATAAGTGAATAATATGAGGTTGGACTATGATACGATGTGATGGATGTCACGACTTGATTAGGATAAGAAAATGATGGGGGTGTGACTAACTATTGGTGGATATGACTAGACTAAAATAATATTAGGAGAAGAAAGTGATGGGAAATAAGATGAGATTAATGAAAGGATATACAAAGATAACATGTACAAGAGGATGATGATAAGGATGTACATAATGATAAGGCAAAGATATACAAGATGATGAAAAATTATTAGATAGGGTTGTATAGGTTTGGGTAAAATGATGACTCAACTCACAAAAAACATGGGTCTATCACAACATGCATCCAATATAGCAAACCACAAGCTTAAGATTAGTAAATTTATGGTTGTGTAACCCAATGAATACACTATCTAATAGCTTTGTGGGTGAGGATATATGTTAATGACCTATTACAGAATCCCCTAAACCCTATCAACCCTATCTACACATGAAAATCACTTGGGATTTGATACTAAATTTAGTATCAAGTCACTTATTATGATTGATGGTCCTATGTTAGGCTAAATGGGCTCTTTATGGGTGTCCTTGATATACACTAGGTACATTAGAGCTAAATTTTGTATAAGGTGATATCTAATGTTTGGTTTAGAGTGTTGATTCTTCCCCTTCATGGATGACCTATATGGTTTTAATTTTTTAACCTAATGATAGTTGTCCTTGATCTTTATACACCATCAGAATATAGATTTTGGATTAGTGCATGGTGGTGAAATCCATGGAGACTATCCCCCTAAGATTATGGAAAGTATATGGATGTCAATTACATGTCAATTTTATTATATAAAATAAAATGGGAGGGTTTTTTGGTGGTTTTTAATCCTCTAATACTCACTATAAGGATACAAGGAGGAGAGCATACACCACCATAACTATCAGGTGATAAATAGGTAGGACAAAAAAAATTAATTAACTGATTAATTAGATGTGAGATATATATAAGGTGAAATAATATAGAATAATATATGACATGATTTAAACAAGGTGATAAAATGATTAAAAATATTAGATAAAATGATTTTAAATATTCCAAAATGTCTTTGGCAGGTAGCATGCAAGAAAATTATTAGTAGTTTGGTTGGAACTTTTAAAGAGGCCACCTAGAAGACAATGATAAGTAGTTTTTGATTATAAATATCAAGGGGTAACTTGATATATATGATATTATAAAGTAAAAATATCTTAAATATTCATGTCTATAAGAAAAAATATGTTCGTCTAACAAGCCTTAATAAAAGTCACTTTTTTTTATTTATTTGGCTATATAATGTATTTGGGTGAGTAGGCCCAAATGTGGGGGTCTGGGGGAGGTATCCCCAAGTGGGGTAAATTGGAAATGCCCCCTATAGGGTTAAGAGGCATATCCCCTTGTGGGTTTTGGGGCGATTGCCTTTGTTTCACATCTAGTCATGATACAGGGTAGGGTCAAAGGGTGGAGCCCCTGATGCCAAAAGCAATTTGGGCCTTGTGGGAGGCTGAGAATGACTCAAAATTCACAAAAAAATTACTAAAAAATGACAATTTTTGAAGTCAAAAATCATAGCTTTAGAATTAAGTACCATAAATGTACAATCAAACCAATGTAATAATACAACTAGAGAGGGTGACATCAAGACATGTATGTAATACATGATTGCAAAGTCATGATTTTGTAGAAAGTGCCTAAATGATAGTGGTTACTATGTCATTTTCTATAAAACCACAACATTGTATTCAATATCATGACTCTTTATGTGATACCATGACTCTTAAGGCAATATCATGACTACAAGAATGGTGATATTGTATAAATTTCCAAACGTTTAAGATTTTTAATTTTTTACTAAAGTGAAGA